>MU736167.1:143325-176773 GCA_026770625.1 Nicotiana glauca
GGTGCTCTACCCCACGCTCATATCCGGCGTGCAAGTCACCTCAATACAGCACTATGATGTGCAAATCCGGGGTTTCAAACCCTCAGGATATCATTTACAAGTATTACTCACCTTGAACCGGTAAAATCTCTAGCTCGCGATGCCTTTTCCCCTCAAATCGGTCTCCTCGCACGTCGTATCTAACCAAAATCAGATCGAATACATCACAATATGCTAATGGAACAATACCCAATCGAAAACAATTGAGAAATAGCAAAAATCTCGAAACTAGCAAAACCCGAGCCCCGGGCCCACTTCTTGAAAATCAGAAAAATTAACATCATTGGATTCCTTATCTCTCCACGAGTCTATACATATAAAATTTACCAAAATCGGAGTCCAAATGACCCCTCAAATCTCCATTTTAACTCTCTTAAGTTTCAAGCCCTAAACCACCATTTTTGCCCATGGGGCCCACGTCTCGAAACCCGACAAAAGTTACAAAATATGAAACCCCATCCAACCACGAGTCCAACCATACAATTTTTATCAAAATCCGACAACAATTCGGCCTCCAAATCATCAATTTTCATTTTTGAAAAGTTTACAAATTTTCTCCGATTTCTTCCATTTGATTCACTAATACTTGATGAAAATAACCATGGAATCATTAAATATAATCACTTTTGAATATAGAACACTTACCCCCATCAATATGGTGAAAATCGCTTCGAAAATCGCTTCAATCCGAGCTCCATAGCTCCAAAAATGAAATAAATCTCGGACTATCCGAAAAATATACACTGTCCAGATTTTCGCTTATGCGGTAATGTTCACCGCAGAAGCGGAATCACTGTTCATCGCTTCTGCGGTACTGTTCATCGCAAAAGCAAAAATTCAGTGTTCATCGCTTCTGCGTTACTGTTCATCGCATAAGCGAAAATACCAGCTTTTTTGCCCAGAAAATTGCAGCAGCTTTTTATTTCACTAAAAGTGCTATAACTCTATCATACGAACTCGGAATTCGACGATTCTTATTCCTATAAGTCAAAAATAATAATACAAACCTATTTCTTCAATCGAAATACAATTCGGAGCTCGTTAGCTTGGTGCGATATCTATTTCGCTCGTTAAACAATTAACTGATGTTTCGCGTCAAAAACCCAATCGCGACTTGATGAAATTAGACCAAAATTTCTAGATCGGTCCTATAATTCATTATCCAAATTCTGGAAGTCTTGAAATCGAATTTCGATCTCTAGAACTAAAAATGAACCTTTGGGTCATTACACGCTTATGTGCAAAACGGCAAAAATCTTCCAAAAACTCTTCCAAAACTTATCTGAGTCTTCCAAAACTTATCTGAGCCTCATGGGACCCCGACCAATCATGCCAACATAGTTCATAACATCATTAAAACCTGTTCCAATCATCAAAATACCTGAAACAACATCATATTACCCAAAACTTATCGAATTAAAGCCTAAGTTTTTAAAAACTTCCGAAATACACTTTCGATCAAAAACCCGACCAAATGATGTCCGAATGACCTGAAATTTTGCACACACATCCCAAATGACAGAATGAATCTATAGAAACTCTCGGAATTTCATTCTGACTCCCGGATCAAAATCTCACCTATCAACCGGAAATCGCCAAAATACTAACTTTGCCAATTCAAGCCTAATTCTATACCGGACCTCCAAAACCACTTCCGATCACACTCCTAAGTCAGAAATTACCTCCCGGAGCTAACCGAACTATCAGAATTCGCATCTGAGCCCTCTAACTCATAAGTGAATATCCGGTTGACTTTTCCAACTTAAGCCTTCTTAAAAGAGACTAAGTGTCTCATTTCTTATCAAAACCATTCCAAATCAATTTGATTACACAAGATACGGATAATGAAGCATAAACACGCTAAAAATGGGGAAAACGGGGCGGTAACGCATGAGACGACGGGTCGGGTCGTCACAACTTATAACATTCAATCTAATTATCTAAAACTGACTATTCTATCCAGAATTCGTGACCTTCCCTTCAAGAATGAACTGCCACCTTGTACATGAAGACATTAAGCATGTACAACACACTACGTGTATCATGCCATCATGTTGCAAACACAAGGGTATCGTTAAAATTTCCGGGCTATAGGAAAATTACATTTCGGGCAGTTAGAGATATTCTATTTGCTCCCATCTAGGAGGAGTTCACAATATACAATATGTTCCTCACACCAGTAAAAGATATCCGGCTCTAACCATGGTAAAAATCATCAAGAAAACTTTCAAATCTACTCGCACATAACCAAGCTTTCAAAGCGGAATTCCTATGGCTTGACCAGGCCATTTAGGTTACCAACCCAAGAATACTGCCACAAAACATCTATAAAGCATCACCATATCATTAGTTCGCTAAGACCCTATCGTATCCATTACCATGCCGAATTACTTTCACCGTTATCTGTTTCCTTGTTAGTACACCCTTATCCTTAACTGAAACTTGCCCTACAAACTTTAACGTGAAACCACAACGCCTAAGGCTCATGAGCCACTGAATACTCTTTTAAATATTCCTACAAGCACCATGTTCGAAATACTTTACTCTAAAGAGACATTCTACAAATTCTAAACCATTACTTGCACCTTCCTGATGGTGCCACATAGAAGCCCATAATTGATATAGAAAAACCACAAATCTTGACACCTTCCAAATGCGAACCTCAATTTCTAGCAACAAAATACAACCTGAAATTCCCCAATTATTACATGCAAAATTTTGAGCACATTAGAACTATTCTTGAGAGTCATCCACTCTAATCGAACTGCAATTTAACCCGATCAACATAACCGAACAAGCAGTTCCTCATTGGCACTTCTGACACTACGACATATAGCCTTACCTTAGTAAAAAATTTCCTTTACTCGAGCCATCATCGGGCTCAATCTCCGCAACCCAGAACTGATTCACCAGCACGCCTCAAATCGGAACAAACATAGAACATAACCGTGCAATCAGCTAATCAATAACAACTCCCCAACTTGGCTCGAAGCCATAGATCAAAACACATACCATAACTGATAACTCTTATACTCTATTGATGCCATAATACCAAAGTGAGATTAAACTCAAATCCCTTATAAGCTTGTGAAAACATAGATCACCTAGAATTTAACTCTTCTGCAATTCTCGCATTCACTTTCGCAACAGATACACCCACTCTCTAAGCGACCCAATTTAGAGTTCAACACGTATATTTCACTTATAAATGAGATCTTCTAACATACAATATAGGGATCACACAACATCAGAACACTCCGCAGGAGATAACCCACATGTTTCGCCTCAAACTAACATTTTTGTATACCTCCCACTGTCATACACATTACATAGTCACTTAATCTTCCTGAGTCTAAACTCATACTACAACATGAAATTTACTTCACTCCCAACTATGAGACATGAAAAGATTCTCCGCACCCATAACTTGGGGCTACACATCCAATCACAATGGAAATCAAAACCTAATAGTTCATCGATACTCCAGCAGACCTTTCTCGTTGCTTCTAATTTATATGATCGCATCTCGCAGTCATTACATACTCATCGTATAACCAACCAGCCATCATCTCTGCTAATAGGGGCACTACTGAATATTTAAGTTCAAAAACACAACTCATATAATCAGCACATTGGTGCTCAAGCCATAAGCAAAGATCCGTCCTCAAGTCCTCTAGACTGGCCCAACATCAACTCACAGAGATCACATCTCGCCCCTTGATCAGGGAATCACAAGCCATTGAGGCACATCTGATATTGAGCGCTCATGTGCGCATACAAACGCGTGGAAGGAATTTCAAGAGTTACTTTTCAAGCTGAATCAAAGGACGCACGATAAGAATTTCAAGAATGTGAAGTTTTCCTAAAGGTTCTGCAGCCTCTCGAGGATAAATACAGACGTCTCCGTACTGATCCGCGAGACTCTACTAAACCTGCTCATGACTTGTGAGACCTAGTAACCTAGGCTCTGATACCAACTTGTCACGATCCCAGTTCGCCCTCTGTGAACATGTCATGATGGCACCTAGTTCCTAAGACTAGGTAAGCCTAAAAATGCGGAATTTACACAACTTGTAAAAAATAAACTAACTTGCGGAAGCAAACAACTGAAAATCTTACTGTCAAGAGAAAACTGTGTATAAATGCCACTTGGCATAATACAACCCATATCATGAAATCTAAAACAAACTCCCAAAACCTGGAAACTCATAGGAAAAACAGGCTAATAGAAATGAAATATACTGCTCTAACTCTAGAATCTCTACACAACCGAAAGAAAGGGAAATCATATACTAAAGCTGGAATAAGATAGAGACTCCTGGTCTGCGGATGTGGCAGATATACCTCAAAGTCTCTGCTAGATGTCTCTGTTGCGATGATAGTGCGCCTAAGTGGAGGTATCTGGAGCTGCACATGAAAAACATGTGCAGAAGAGGCATGAATACACCACAGCAGTACTCAGTAAGTGCCAAGCCTCACCTCGATTGGGTAGTGACGAGGAAGGTCAAGGCCCTACTGAGGTAAAATAAAATAATAAGGATGACAACAGTATGAAATAAATAGAGATAATGAGATACAACTATTGAGTAAATCGGATTACACAACAACAATTAATACACAAAAAATAAGATAACACAGAGTACACAACTCTCATACCAACTTGTCACGACCCAAATCACGAACCTAGTCATGATGGCGCCTCTCGTGAAGACAAGGCCAGCCAGTCAACCCAATTCATCCCCTTAAAGCAATTATTTAACATAATTATAGTACAACATGGTTTATTAATACCATAGCGGAAGTATAGAAAACAAATACAGAAATCTAACCCAACTCAGCCCGACATTGGGGTGTCACTAGTCATGAGCATCTATTAGAGTATAAATACAACTACAAGGCCTGAAATATACAAAACAGGACCGATGAACAAAAGGGGAGAAAAACGGTGATGCGAACGCTGACAGCCACCTTGCTAAAACTCCGATAACCTTGCCTCCAATCAACCAAAACCCGCTGTCGGGTGTATAAATACCTGCATCTGCACACACGGTGTAGGGAGTAAAGTGAGTACTCCAACTCAGTGAGTAATAAGGGTAAATAACAGCTGAGTAGTAAGAAATCACGTAAAGCAAGCCATCCTGCTATATAGGAGCAGTGTAAACCCTTTGAGAAAAATAGTGAAACTATGAAATCTTTAGAAATATCTTGGCTCAGTTTAAAACCTCTTTTGAAAATGTCTTTTTCTAACAGTTAAGCAAATGAATGCAAAACAAGTAGTGCAAACAAGCACAGAAGTCAGCCCCTCGGGCACAATACTTCGTTAACAAATAACGCTAGGATATAAGGTAATTATTGCAAGAAGTAGCATAAAAGCCAATGAAATAAGAGTGCAGAAATATTTTGACAGATAATAAAGATGAGAACAAATGCATGAGTGCAATGCAATGCATATGACGATACACTCTAGTACCCACTGTGGCGTGCAGCCCGAGCCATCCATTTATTTATCATCGACGGCACTCACTGGGGGTGTGTACAGACTCTGGAGGGGCTCATACAGCCTAAGTGCAATATCAAGCCATCTCGTGGCATCAACTAGGCTCTCGGCCTCAATGTCAATATAATCAACCAGGCCCTCGGCCTCAAGATCAATGTACTCAACCAAGCTATCGGCCTAAATATCAATATAATACTGCTGTGGCGCACAGCCCGATCCATAAGTATCCTCACAATACAGGACCTTGGCCTTACTAAGTCAACACAATCACATAAGCCACTCGAGCAACAATAAAGCATGATGCTCAACCCCAAAATAATTTATGGAAATATCATTTCGAGTGTTTAAGGCATAATAACTTGGCTGAGTTTTTAAAATAGTGGAAAATACATGACTGAGTTCAAATATATAATTAAATTAGTGAGGAAATTATCAACAACAATCCCCGAAGGGTTCAACTAATTGGCACGAAGCCCAAATATGGCATTCAGCCCAAATTATGATGATAACAAGTAGTTTCAGTCAAATACGCAGTAGTTTCATCAATCGGGACGGACCAAGTCGCAATCCCCAACGGTGCTCTACCCCATGCTCGATATCCGGCATGTAAGTCACCTCAATACAGTACTATGGTGTGCAAATTCGGGGTTTCAAACCCTCAGAATGTCATTTACAAATGTTACTCACCTCGATCTGATCCAAACTCTAGCCTGCGATGCCTCGCCCGCACGAATCGACCCCCGGATGATCCAAATCTAGCCACAATCAGTACATAATCATTAAAATATGCTAAGGGAGCGAAGCCCGCTCGAAAATATCCAATTTAAGATCGAAATTCCGAAATTGCTCAAATCCGGTCCCAGGCCCGCGCTTCAAAATTCGATGAAACCCACAAAATCTGACAACCCATTCAACCACGAGTCAAACCATACCAAATTACTAAATTACGATAACAATTCGGCCTCCAAATCATCAAATCTTATTTTTAAATCCCTAGGTCCAAATCCCCAATTTACACCTCAAAAATATATAATCTAGTCGGATTATTCGATGATAATTCAATATTATGGAGTATAAATAATCACAAGTGACTTACCTCAAGATTTCCCATGATTTCTTACTCAAAAATTGCCCCAACCCGTGTCTTTTCACCAAAGAAAAAGGTAAAAAAATGAGCAGAAAATGCAGAAGCTTTATTAAGCCTATTCTGGTCGCTAAAAGCAAAATTTGGTCGCTAAAAGTGCCAAATCTGGTCGCTAAAAGGTGCACACCCGATCTGATGCACCAGCAATCTTTAATTTCACTAAAAAGGCTCCAACTCCATCATACAAACTCGAAATTCGATGATTCTTGTTCCTATGAATCACAAATAATGATACAAATATATTCCTTCAATTGAAACTCAATTCGAAGCTCGTTTGCTTGGTGCGATATCCATTTCGCTCGTTAAATAATTAACTCATGTTTTGCGTCAAAAACCAAATCGCGACTTGATGAAATTAGATCAAACTTTCTAGATCATTCCTATAATTCATTATCAAAATTCCGGAAGTCTCAAAATCAAATTTCGATCTCTAGAACTAAAAATGGACCTTTGGATCTAAAAATGGACCTTGAGGTATTTCAATGATTAGAACATGCTCATGCTCAAAATGACAAAAATCTTCCAAAAACTCTTCCAAAACTTATCCGAGCCTCATGGGAGCCTGACCAAATATGCCAACATAATTCATAACATCATTAAAATTTGTTCTAATCATTGAAATACCTCAAACAACATCAAATTATCCAAAACTCATCGAATTCAAGCCTAAGTTTCCAAAAACTTCCGAAATACACTCTCGATAAAAAACCCGACCAAACGATGTGCAAATGACTTGAAATTTTTCATACATATCCCAAATGACACAATGAAGCTACAGAAACTCTCGGAATTTCATTCTAACCACACATATCCCAAATGACACAATGAAGCTACAGAAACTCTCGGAATTTCATTCTAACCCTCGGATCAAAATCTCACCTATTAACCGAAAATCGCCAAATTACTAACTTCGCCAATTCAAGCCTAATTCTATTTCGGACGTCCAAAACTAATTACAATCATGCTCCTAAGTCAAAAATCACCTCCCAAAGCTAACCGAACCATCGAAACTCACATACGAACCCTTTAACACATAAGTCAATATCCGGTTGACTTTTCCAACTTAAGCTTTCTTAAGAGAGATTAAGTGTCTCATTTCTTACCAAATCCTCTCCGAATGCAAAATAATCAACTTGATCACATGAAACACGGATAACGAAACATAAAGAAGCAGATATGGGGGGAAACAAAGTGGTAACTCATTAGACGACTGGCTGGGTCGTCACAAAAAGTGAGTTACTTGGACCTTTGAAAGGTCATTAGCCAAGTGGGTGCAATCAGAAATTAGCTTGAGATTAGTGGATTGATTTACATGTGAACAAGGCTTTATATCAGGCCAGTTGTGTTCGTTTCAGTGTGCGTTCCTTATGAAGGAACAGTCGGGGTGTTATTTTGTCATCAACTATTCTAGGTAATGATGTATTGTTCTGTATGAGTTGTGAGATGACTTGGTAAATTTCTTTTTTTTATGTGATGAGGTTCCGCGTGGAAATGATGTTATATGAGCAAAATGGCTCTTGAGATTCAGATCTTGTATCGCACCTTAGTTGTGCCCGAGTTTGTGGATTATAACGTTATATGTCTCCCCAGGGAATAGTATTATACACTTAGTGTGTTTATGACCGATATCCGATATTTTGTTGTAATGAGCTATTTAGCTCGACATACATCTCCTTATGTGAGTTCTATGTGTGGATCGGGTGGCCACCGCCATGGGCATGTTATTTAGATCGGGTTGCACGCCGCAACAGTGTGAAGCTGAGTACAGTTCCATGTATCTGTTTTATGTGTTTTGTTTCCTATTTTTATGAGAAAAGCTCATGTTAGCTGTGTGCCCGCATCGCATGTATGATTCGTGAGCGGGGTAATTAGATGTCCTTTTCAGAGTTCGCTTCCTTTTGTATCACATTCTAATTGGTAGCTATTGGCACATTGTGGCATCATATGACACTTTTGATTATGTCTGAGGTGGCTTATTGCCCGAGCAGTTTGTACTGGGTGAGATGAGACTTTTGGATTTAGGATCAGTGCAATCTGAGTATATGAAGTATATTATGGAGATAAGGCCATTATTTGGTCCTGTATGAGGTGATAGTTTTGTTAGGGGTATAGACCTAATGACTTGTTGACTTGGCAGTTGGTTATAAATTTCGGCACATCCCTTCTGTTGTGGTATTATTGTAAGAATTAGAGCAAAACCTATGTAGGTCATGAGGTGCAATGCGAGCCTCAGATTCATGGAATTTCGATTTATTGATCAGAGGAAGTTGTGGTGATCCTATAAGTAAAGTGGTGCAAGTTGTGAATTCGACAAAGTTATGCAGTCAGTGTGTAGTGATTGATATGGTGATCTGATGTTGGAAACAGGTCGGGCATAGAATTCCGGATGTTGTAATTAGGCTCTAAGGCTTATTTGCTAGAGTAAAAGAGAATATCTTCAGAATTTATCGAGCTAATGTGCTCAACTAAGTTGTGGTAGCACGGGAAGGTGCATGAGGTGCTAAACAGTGATTTCAGACTACTTCAGTATAGTTCTCAGCATGTTCGAGGACGAAAGTATGTTTAAGTGGGAGAGAATGTAACGACCCAATCGGTCGTTTTGAGCCCTAGTGCATCGTTCAGCAGTTTGAGTCCATGAGAAGCTTCATTTTAGGTATTGTGACTTGTACGCATGGTCGGAATTGAAATTCAGTAAGATCGGAGTTAATTTAAATGAAAAATTCTCATTTCAGAAGCCTTAAGTTAGAGAAAATGGCTAAGATTGGAATTTTGAGTAAACAACCTCGGAATCAAGATCTGAAGGTTTCAGCAGATTCGTATAATGATTTCATACTTGGGCGTATGCCCGGATCGGGTTTTGGATGAACCGGGAGCGTTTTGGCGCCTATTGTGGAAGTTGGCATTTTGGAAGAAATTTTATAAGTTTGGTTTGAAGTGCATTTCAGTATTATCCATGTCCGTTTGGATTTTCGAGACTGGGAGTAGCTCCGTATGGTGATTCTGGAGTTGGGAGCGTGATCGGAAGTGAATTCGGAGGTCCTAAGTTATTTTGAAGTCATTCGGCTAAAGATAGAAATTTGAAGGTTTTTTAGAAGTTTGACCGGAAGTGAACTTTTTAATATCAGGTTCGGAATCCAATTCCGAAAGTTGGAGTAGGTCCGTAATGTCAAATATGACTTGTGCACAAAATTTGAGGTGAATCAGATGTGATTTGATAGGTTTAAACATAGGAAATAGAAGTTGGAAATTTCAAGGTTCATAAAGCTTGGATTGGAGGTTGAATGATGATTATAGCATTGTTTGATCCGATTTGAGGCCTCGAGCAAGTCCGTAATGGGTTATGAGACTGTTTGGTCTAATTGGTTTGGGTCCCGGGGGTCTCGGGTGGATTCCAGATGGTTAACGGATCAAATTTGGAAGTTGAAGAAAAGGCTGAAGGATGCTGCTTCTGTCATAACCGCATCTGCGGTTCTTGGACCGCAGAAGTGGGACCGTAGATGCGGCCAGGCCTTCACAGAAGCGGCCAAGGGCAGGCCCAGGGGAAACCGCATAAGCGGTTCCGCTTAAGCGGAAATTAAACTGCAGAAGCGGTTCAGCCAAATTTGGCCAGAACCGCAGAAGCGGCCCAAAACCGCAGAAGCAGAAATGGAACCGCATAAGCGGAAAGGGCTGGAGGCAGAGAGCTTATTTTAAATCATGATTTAAGTTCATTTCTCTCATTTTTTGATGGCTTGGGGTGATTTTGGTGAGCTTCAAGAGAGGATTTTCGTCATCTATAATAAGGTAAGTTATCCCCACCTAATATGAGTTAATTTCATTAATTATGTATAGATTTTAGAATGTAATGGGTAGAAAATTGAGGGTTAGAGGAAGACGTAGAAAATTAGTGTTCTTGAATTTTGACCAGGATTTTGAGTATGGAATCAAGAGAAAATCATATATTTGAGTTCGTGAGTTCATGGGTAAATTTTATCTTCGAGAAATTTTGGATTCCGGGCACGTGGGCCCGATGGCATTTTGTCAACTTTTCGTTCGGGGTTAAGAATTGTTACAAATTGGGTTGTAAAGTTTAATTGAGTATATATTAATGGATTTGTATAATCATTGGCTAGTTTTGGAGCACTGTGTGTCGGTGCAAGTCTTCGGACAAATGTAGAATGCCAGTTATGAGTCTTCGGAGCGAGGTGAGTCTCCTTTCTAATCTTGTGAGGGGGAACTTACCCCATAGGTGAGTTAAATTGGCTATGTGCTCCTAGTTGTGGGGGCTACGTACGCACGAGGTGACGAGAGTCCATACGTCGCTACTATTATGCTATTGTCCGGGTAGTCTAGGACCCAGAAGCATGTTATACTTGGATTAATTGTGAACCCATCGATGGCTTGAATTGCTTAAATCACATTGAATTAGTAAATGAATTTCTTAAAGTATTAAACTTCGTTTTTATTAAATCATTAAAAGAGAAAGTGGCTTTTATTTGAGTAATTATCCCCCGATAAATTCTTAATTTGCTATGTGAGCATGTATTTTATGTGTACCTGCGTCGCATGTATGATTCGCGAGCAGGGTGATTGTTATTTTATGTGTACCTGTGTCGCATGTATGATTCGCGAGTAGGGACCTGCGTCGCATGTATGATTCGCGAGCAAGGTGATTGTTTATTTTATGTTGACCACGTTGCATGGATGATTCGCGAGCGGGTTAATAGATGCAGCTATGGTTCGAGCCGTTCGACCCTCATCAAGTGCACATTTATTTCTATTGGATCAGGCAGTCGCTTCGGTGTGATTTGTGCATGTCATTTGTCGCTTGATGATTTTTAAACGTGAAATTTACCCTTTGTGACTTGATATAAACTGATGAAATAATATTGAATAATCCTTTAAAGCCCCTGATTATTTATTGAAGGTGTTTACCTGTTTTCTGGATTCGTGAGTTTAAACCACTATATAAATCCATGATTCTACTCACATTTCTATAATATTGTTAATTAATCTCTAGTGAGTGTCGAAGTTGGCCATCTTGTCTCTACTTCTTCGAGATTAGGCAGGATACTCATTGAGTACATGTTGATTACATACTCATACTACACTTCTGTGCATTTTTATTGCATAGGTATATGTACCTCTAGCAGCCTACTGGGCGTAGCAGCGCGGATGATTCTGGGACTAGGTGAGCTGCATTGTTCGAGGCGACCTGCAACTTGTGTAGTTCCTTTCAGCATTTTTATATTTATTCTCTGTCCACTATATTTCGGACATATGTTGTATTTTATTTTCCTTATCAATAGATGCTCATACACTTATGATACCGGGTTCTGGGATGATTTTTGAAAAGTGTGTACTAGTAGTTATTACTTAATTTGAATTGAAGTAGAGATTGTTTTAATTATGAAAAATGGAAGGAGAAATTCGAGATTTTCAAAGGTATTAAAAGAGAATTTAATTGATAATTTAGTTAGCATATTTGACAGAGGTGTCCGGCGCCACCACGACCCTTAGTGGATTTTGGGTCGTGACATTTTTAGTAATTCATAGTAACTCGTGAGTTGTGATTCCAGATCCTAAATGTATCAGATATTATGGGTTTATATTATTTCGCAAAAAAAAAATCAGTTTAGCTTTTGTTTAGCTTAATTATTCTTGTTATTGAAATTAGCTAAAATTGACTCAAGAATCCTCTAACGTTGGCTTGCTTAGCAAGTGAAATGTTAGGCGTCATCACTGTCCCAAATATTAGACAAACATCTGATTACTTAGTGTGTGTTATACAAACAAAATATACATATTTATACACTTTTTAGCTAGAAATGCAATTAGTTTTGGCCGAACAACTAGTTTCGTATTTTTCCCTTTAATATCCAAGAGTGATGGACAATGTTTGATTAATATTAGGTTCACTAAGTAATCTCACTAAGGATTACATCTTTTTTGTCTGTTACATTGTCAAAACTACTGATTTTTGCAGAACTTTATCACACTTTAATCTGGAGTAAAATTTCATACATCTTGTTATAAAATAATAAAAGAAGAAGAGTATTGCAGAGAAAAGTAGAGAGAGAGAAAATTCTTATTGATTTTTGGATGAATTACAATGGAATAGAACCCTCCATTTATAGGAAGAGGGCGACTTAGCCACCAAGTAATAAACCCTAGAATCTCTTTAAATATAGACATTCACTATAAATAGAATTCTATTTATAATACTCCCCCTGAATGTCTATTCAATAGAGAATGTACCTCATTAATACCTTAACTAAAAGAAAACCCAATGGGAAAAATAATTCTAGAAAAGGTAAAAGAGTACACATATCTAATAATACGCCTTTTGGTTGCCTCGTTAAAAACCTTGCAAGGAAAACTCAGTGGGACAAAACTTTGTAAGGAAAAAAGAGTACAACGCGTATTAACCCCCCTGATGAGAGCATCAATTCACATCCTTGAGCATTTACATTTCAATCTTGTGCATCATCTTCAAAAGATCTTTGGTAGAGATTTGATGAACAAAATTAATTTGAATGAATATATTGCACCTTGAAATCATCATTCTTGATAGAAATATAATGTCTTCATATAATGTCGTGGAGTGGTTTTTCAATATCTCCATAGAGTTTCGCTATCATATTATCATGCTTATAGTTATAGCAAGATACATATGTGCACAAATTGTACCAAGGATGTGGTACTTCAAGATCAAAAATTGTATATGCTTCGAGCAACTTAAATCATTCATGGATTGTCATATAAGTTAAGTCATATAAGCCATATAATAGACTTTAGATGCATATCAAGTTTTCATGTCATGATAGACATATAAGATATGGAAAACTGATTGCACATACCATTGACTTTATACTTTCAAGTGTTTGAACTGCAGGTCCAAAACAACATGTCTTTCATATGAAACCAATTCTATTTGAATTGTGTCTCTTTCATTTGGCCAATATTTTTGTGTCTGTAAGCGACAGACTAAAGATCCTCATCCATATTTAGCTCTATCATAGATGCCGTCGATAAATATTTTATATCAGTTTCAATATATTTTCATAATGACATAACATAGAGATCTCTTCATTCATATATTCAGGTACCTGAATCTCTCATGAGATTTTATGAAGTGTTAAGTCATGTGATCTTCTAGATCACTTGCCTCCTTTATTATGATCATTTTGATCATTTGCTCATCTTCTTTGTCAAGAAGTTTATATGAAACCGATTTGTCTATATGCTTTAACCATACTATAGACTTTGTCCTTCTAGGACATAATAGGAGCATTTGCAATGAGAATATAGTTACTTTCTTCGGGTCAGCAAATGCGTCTGGCATGCTTTGTAATATATTGCAAATGAATTATCCTTTTATGAACATCAGGTTCATATTATCTTATTGAGGATCTAGATGTAGAAACGATAATTTATTCATCGTAACTTTTTCTCAATTATTTTTTATGTCTCCCCCTCATGTTAGAAAGACTAACTTGTTTCCTTAACTTTGAGAACCCATCTTTGTGCCTTATGGTGTTAATCAAAATATACACCGCACATCAATAATAATAAGATGAAATTATTTGGTTCCTGATCATGAACCACTTGTGAGGAAAAAAAATAATATACTTTCGTATATAACGTATATCGAACTGATACACAAAATTTTGTTCTCATAAGCAATTGTTTAGCTATTAAGTGGCGGCACTCAATAAATTATTTTGTTAAACCAGCCGTGATGTAAACCAACTTATCAAGAAGAACTATCTTGAATAAAAAATCTTGAAATTATGCTCTATATTAAATTATTGAGCAAGTTACCTCGCAAATAATAGGTTGCGGGTCAATAATAATTGCATATGTAACCATCTCATAGATACATCTTATGTGGTATACGTGGCAGATGAATGGACCCATATTCACCTTTGATATTTCCAATATTCATGGGATTCAATCCCTATTTTAATTGGTCTATTAATTAATGAGAACAAGCAATGTAAGAAAATTCTTAAAAAACTTTCTAGTTCTTTAATATTTACCCATGTGAATTCTCTTTTATTTTTGCACATCATACTTGAATTAACATGGTTAAACCAATTATGCCAACTGGATAAATTATTAATATTGATAAACTCCAGGTTTACACCATGATGTGTGCAATTATGAATAAACTCCAAGTTTATTATGATATGGGTTTTTATATCAATAAATATTCACTTCATTGTTTGTTTATGTAATAAAAATTGAAGAATAAAGCGGGTAGTTTTTTACATATATATTACCCTGCTACAAGTTGTAGTAATAGAAGATATTAAATCTTTCCTTTATTTATAGTCTCAATATAATTAATCGCTTTCATGTATACTTTGGAAACTGAATAAGTTTCTTTGAGACTTACTACAACACAATACCTTATTGGTAATTAATTGTGTTTCTCCAAAATAATATAATTGGCTTTTGCAGAGTTCTCAATTAATTTTATAGTACCACATATTCATCAACACCCATATGGTGAATATCTCTTTTAAAGAGAAAGTTATACCATTATGGTCATGGTCAAAATTATATGCAAGATCTGTTTCTTGCATTAGTGTTATTCTTTAATAATAACATTACCAAAATATTTTGGCATACAATAGGTACGTGACCAATGACCATTCATGCCATAATTATGACATTATTTTCTTATATCATCTCAAACCTCCTTTTAGAGGTGAGTGTGGTATAATCACTACCACTAGCACAGTCATATTCTTCCAAAAATGAATATATATTCATAAATCAGATGTTTTCTCATTCACATCATGAATGGACCATAGTCATCTGTATGTGCTTTACAAAATGTTATGTCAAATCGATGACAAATATTACTTTCACAAAGTGAAGGATTATTTTGAGAATACTTATTGTTCTCATTACCACAATGATGACGATATAATTTCGTCTATTGCCACGTCCACATCCATTGATTATTCATGATAATAAATTTGTCTTCTTTAAGACGTATTACATATTGATATCACATTCTCTAAGGGAATGAGAATGGAGCAAATTCAAGGGGACCGGTTTTCATTCTTTGCTCACAATCATACATGAATTTGATCATGGCGAGGCATAGAAATTTTACCACTTCAGGTGATTATAATTTCTTACAAACTCCATTAGAGTTATAATCAAACTTTGCTGTCTTTGCTTGTATATAAAATTAAATTATAGAATAAAAGAGAAAAATACGATAAAACACATACCTTAAATTCAGGATTTAATCATGAAGGAAGTTCATGGAACAATTGATAATCATTATTCTCAATCCCAAAACTTCTACCCAATTGGTTAGAGTCTCGTGCTGATAACGTGTTATAAAATAATAAAAGAAGAAGAGTATTGCAGAGCAAAGTAGAGAGAGAGGCAATTCTTATTGATTTTTGGATGAATTACAATGGAATAGAACCTTCTATTTATAGGAAGAGGGTGACTTAGCCACCAAGTAATAAACCCTAGAATCTCTCTAAATATAAACATTCACCATAAATAGAATTCTATTTATAACACATCTGAATTTTTTGCCATATTTACTTTACATGTCTCTAACATCGATTTTGTAGGAATTTTTATTAATTTTTTAAAAGGCTAAGATAAAAAAAAATGTCTCAAGAAGTGAAAGGTGAATAATGTAATTCAACAAAGAACACATCAAATGAAGCTATTCGTCTTCTATATAAATTATCTAAACAAAGGTACATGCATCTTGTTGACTTGTTACCATTATCTAATTATCTCTCCCCATTTTGCCTAACTTTTTCAAAGTAATTTAAATAAAAAGAGAAAAGGTTAACTAATAAACCGACCTTATTTCGGTTCTGTCATCGGTTTGTCTATTTGTAAATTAAAAACATATTACTTCAAATCGACTTAATCCAAAATAGAGTGATCCGAACCAATGATTTTGACAACGTAAGATCTACATTAAAAATATTTTGGGTCCGAGTACATCATTATATCCATTTATCATTCCACTGTTGCTTATCGCTTTCAAATCATTTGTTTGTGTCACGATCCAAAATCCACTAAAGGTTGTGATGGCGCCAGACACCGCTGTCAGGCAAGCCAACTAAATTACTTGATAAAGTTCTCATTCTTAGCAATCTTGAAAACTAAGATTTTCCTCCAATTTTTCTTTTTTCATAAAATGAAAAGATAACTGCTTCGATTCAAATTAAATAATAAGCAATTAATACAAAATATTTCAAAACCATCCCAGAATTCGGTGTCACAAGTGCATGAACGTCTATTAAGGAGGAAATAAAATACAACATCCGTCCGGTTCAGTGGACATCAAGTAAATACAAAATACTGGAAGGGACTATACTAGCTACGGGCCGCCTCGAATAATGCAACTCACCTAGTCCCCGAATCATCCGTGTTGCTACGCCCAGTAGGTCACTAGAATTACATATACTCGTGCAATAAAATGCACAGAAGTGTAGTATGAGTACGAAAATAACGTGTACTCAATGAGTATCCCGTCTAATCTCGAAGAAGTAGAGACGAGATGGTCAATTTTGACACTTACTAGTGGTCCAATAGTAATATGGTGAAGGTGTGAGGACAACGTCGATTTATCTAGCAATTCATAGAGCGGAAAACCGGTAACACCTTCTCAAATAATAATGGAATTCCAAGATTTACTTTTCGTTATCTTTATTAGTTTATAGCGGCCATAAAAAGTCAATATCAACTTCAATAAGTTTCAGGATAAGCAATGCAAGCATGCACATATTATGCCGAGGCGACGGCCTGATCTAACAGAAATAAACTGTGCACTTGCCGAGGGTCGACGACGCGCCTATAGATGCATCTATTTAATCTGCCGAGGCATTCAGCCCATTCCAAAAATAAACTCACACAGACAAACAATCAATCAAGAAGTCATCATGGAGCAATTATCCAAAGAAAGGTCAATTCTCTTTAATAGTTTAAGAAAACGAGTTTAAATCTTTTCAGAAATTTATTTACTAATTAAATGTGGTTTAGACAATTCAAGTCGTTAATAAGTTTACAATTAATCAACGTATATCATGCCTTTGGGTCCTAGCCTACCCGAACAATAGCATAATAGTAGCTACGCACGGACTCTAGTCACCTCGTGCCTAGGTGGCCCCATAAATATGAGCACATGTCACGACCCGGATTTTCCACCATCGGGATCGTTGTGGCGTCTACTCGTGGTAGCTAGGCAAGCCAACTCAATTACCTTTCCATTACTAAACAATTATTTCAACACTTTATAGCATCAATAAAGAACATGAAATTTAATAAGAATAATAGCGGAAGTCTAATTTATAAATACGAATCAAAATGCAGAATAGTCACTAATAGCCTCTACCCAAGATTTGGTTTCACAATACTCACGAACTACTAAGAATATACTAAATATAATGGTCTGAAAGAAATATATAAGATGTCCCTCTCGAAAATAATGAGGCAACAGTCTAAAAGAGAACAAGAAGAAGAGACACCGGGCCTGCGGATGCCTACAAGGCTACCCCAGTCTCGTGAAAATGAAAACCTGCTCCCGCACTGCTGCTGCTGCTGCTCCACAAAATCTGGACCTGTGCAAAAATGCACAGAAGTGTAGCATCAGCACAACCGACCCCATATGCTGGTAAGTGTCTAGACTAACCCCGGCGAAGTAGTGACGAGGCTAGACTGGACACCGCATAAACCTGTGCAGTTATAAATATACAGCGGCATATCGAATACAAGAAAATTAACATGGGAGGGGAAACATGTTATGGGGAGGTACAATACTAACAGCAATCCGAGGTAACAAAATTAAAGCAACTCAGATTCACAATGAACAAGGAATCAACACTCAATACAAACACATGGTATAAATAATTGTTGCAGCGTGCAACCCGCTCCACAAATATCACTGTTGCGGTATGCAACCCGCTCCACAAATATCACTGTTGCGGCGCACAACCTAATCCACAAATATCACTGTTGCGGCGCGCAACCCGACCCATATCATTGTTCATTTATCATTGTTGCGGCGCGCAACCCGACCCTCATATATCTTTGTTGCGGCGTGCAACCTGATCCTCAATATCATTTAACAATCTGACTTCCCAAACAACAGTCACAATTAAGGGGCATAAAAAAATAAGCAAATATTTGATAAAATCCCGGCAAGGGAAAGAAACCAACAAGTTCAACCAAACGTCCCGACAAGGGAATAATCAACATGCTTTCTCTTTCTTACTTTTCTTATCTTATAAATTACTCTACCCTTTTTGAGCCAATGCTCCAAAGAATCAAGTTATTTCGTATACTTTCAATATTTGTATCACAACTCGAGCCAATGCTCCTAGGAATTGAATGATCCTATTACCGTTCACACGTTATTCACAACATATAGAAGTCATCCAATAAACATGGAATTCACAACAAATTCATGACAATCACATTACAAGGACTCACGGTCTTGCTAGAAACCAATGTATAGATACTCGTCATCATGCCTATACATCGTACTCGATCACATAGCAATTAGCAACAAGACTCAACTCCTATTCCCTCAAGCTAGGGTTAAACCAAAGACTTACCTCAAAGTCTTGAAATCCATTTAATCCTCAACTATCGCTTTATCTCGCGGTTCCACCTCCAATTCGCTCGAATCTAATCACAAATTACTTGAATATATTAACAAATGCTACTTGAATCAATTCGAATCTATAGAAAATGCATTTCCCAAAGTTTGTTCAAAATCCCCAAAATGCCCTCGGGCCCACGTGGTCAAAACCCGAGGTTCGAACCAATACCCGGTTACCCATTCCCCCATGAACTCAAGCATATAAGTTATTTTGGAATCGGACACCAAATTGAGGTCCTAAACCCCCAATTTTAGAAACCCTAGGTTTTACACTAAGTTCCCAAACTTCCCCATAAAAATCTTGGTCTTGAAGTTGAAATTATGTTTAAGGATGATAAGGTGTAGGGAAAATACGTTAGAAATCACTTACCAATCATTTTGAAGAAGAAGAATCGTTTGAAAAATCGCCCCTTATGTTTTGGGTTTTTGAAAAAGTGTAAAAATAACTGAAAATTTCGAATTTATATACTTCACTGATGGATCAGCGCGGACCGCACGATCATGGTGCGCGACTGCGCTGGTGGGCTTGCATCTGGGGCTTCTCCGAACCTCCCAGCGCGGACCACACGAATTGGGTGCGCGGCCGCGCAGGTCAGGCCATAGATGGGGACTCCTCTGAACCTGGCCACGCGGACCGCGCGAGCTGCAACGCGGCCGCGTGGCTTCCAGCGCGGACCTCGCGGAGATGACCACGACGGCGCTGGGGCCTGCAACATCTGATACTTAACACATTTCTAAGCCTAAGACCTCCCGAGACCCACTCAAAACTTACCCGAGCCCTCGGGGCTCCAAAACGAACACACATATGATCTTAAAAACATGCTACAGACTCATCCGTCCAATCAAATCGCCCAAATAACATCATAAATCATCAATTCGGGCCTCAATACCCATGATTTCTTTCTAAATTTCCATACAACATTAAGCTAAGCTTTTCTAGCCCAAAACACGTCAAATGACGTCCAAATCTAACCAAAATTCACACAATTGCTTAAATCATATATAAGACTTGCGCTGGGCGTCGGAACTAAAATACAAGCCCGATATCTTTGTCTTTTAATAAATTTTCATTTCTATTTTCCTTAAAAATTTCAGAAAAGCAATTTCACAGAAAAATTCTTCCCTCGGGCCTGGGACCTCGAAATTCGATTCCGGGCATTCGCCCAATTCCCATATTTTTCTACGGACCTTCCGGGACCGTCCAATCTCGGGTCCGGGTCCGTTTACCAAAAATGTTGACCAAAGTCAACTTCAATCATATTAATATCAAAATTCTTAAAAGTTTTTACAAAATTCACATATTTCAACATAAAAGGTTTCTGGCTACGCGCCTGGACTATGCACTCAAATCGAGACAAGCAAAAATAAGGTTTTCAAGGCCTTGGAAGAATGGAACAAATGAGGAAAACAGTGATGACCCTTTGGGTCGTCACATCCTCCACCTCTAAAACAACCGTTCGTCCTCGAACGAACAAAAGAAAGAAGTACCTGAGTCGGGGAACAGATATGGATAACGGCTCCTCATATCAGACTTGGACTCCCAGGTCGAGGCCTCAGGGGGCTGAACTCTCCACTGAACACGAACAGAGGGAAAACCCCTAGATCTCAACTGACGAACCTGCCGGTCTAGAATAGCTACCAGCTCCTCCTCATAAGATAAATCCTCGTCCAACTGGACAGTGCTGAAGTCCAACACATGGGTAGGATCATCGTGATACCTCCGAAGCATAGACACGTGAAAAACTGGATGCACGACTGATAAGCTAGGTGGCAATTCAAGTCTATAAGCCACCTCTCCTACTCGATTAAGAATCTCAAACGGACCAATGTACCTAGGGCTAAGCTTGCCCTTCTTTCCGAACCTCATCACGCCCTTCATAGGAGACATCCGGAGCAATACCCGCTCACCAACCATGAAAGCTACGTCTCGGACCTTACGGTCTGTATAACTCTTCTACCTAGACTGAGCTGAACGAAGTCTCTCCCGAATGATCTTGACCTTGTCTAAGGCGTCCTGGACTAAGTCTGTTCCCAATAGCCGAGCCTCTCCCGGCTCAAACCATCCAACTGGAGACCGACATCGCCTACCATACAACGCCTCATATGAAGCCATCCGAATGCTGGACTGGTAGCTGTTGTTGTAGGCAAACTCTGCTAAAGGAAAAAATTGGTCCCACGAGCCTCCAAAATCAATGACATAGGCAGGAGCATATCCTCTAATATCTGAATAGTCTTCTCGGACTGTCCGTCCGTCTGAGGATGGAATGCTGTGCTCAACTGAACCTGGGTGCCTAACTCTTGCTGAACCGCTCTCCAGAAGTGCGAGGTAAACTGCGTACCCTGATCTGAAATGATGGATACCGGTACACTATGAAGGCGAACAATCTTCCGGATATAAATCTCCGCTAACCTCTCGGATGAATAGGAGACTGCTACTGGAATGAAGTGTGCTGTCTTGGTCAGCCTATCAACAATGACCCAAATAGCATCAAACTTCTTCCGGGTCAACGGAAGTCCAGTAATGAAATCCATGGTAATCCTCTCCCACTTCCACTCGGAAAGCTCAATCCTTTGAAACAAACCATCGGGCCTTTGATGCTCATATTTGACCTGCTGACAGTTCAAACACCGAGCCACATACGCAACAATATCCTTCTTCATTCATCGCCACCAATAATGCTACTGTAAGTCCTGATACATCTTTACGGAGCCCAGGTGAATAGAATACCGAGAACTATGGGCCTCCGCTAAGATCAACTCTCGAATCCCATCAATATTGGGCACACAAACTTGCCCCTGCAATCTCAAAACTCCATCATCCTCCAAGGTCACCTTCGTGGCACCTCCATGCTGCACTGTGTCTCTCCGGACACATAAATGGGGATCATCAAACTGCCGATCGCGGATATGCTCCAATAGAGAAGAACGAGCGACCGTGCAAGCTAACACTCTGCTAGGATCAGAAATATCTAATCTCACTAATCGATTGGCCCAAGCCTGAACATCTAAAGCAAGCGGTCTGTGGCTGGCCGGAATATAAGCAAGGCTACCCATGCTAGCGGACTTCCTACTCAATGCATCGGCCACCATATTCGCCTTACCCGGGTGGTATAAGATAGTAACATCATAATCTTTCAACAACTCTAACCACCTTCGCCGCCTCACATTCAAATCCTTCTGCTTAAACAGATACTGAAGGCTCTTGTGATCCGTGTACACCTCACACGTCACACCATATAGATAATGCCTCCAAATCTCCAAAGTATGAACAACAACTGCCAACTCTAGATCATGAACCGGATAATTCTTCTCATGGATCTTCAACTGTCTCGAAGCATAGGCAATGGCTTTTCCATCCTGCATCAATACTGCTCCCAACCCAATACGGGAAGCATCACAATAGACTGTGTAAGGCCCTGAACTTGTAGGCAAAACCAACACCGGTGTAGTCAGAGCTATCTTGAGCTTCTGAAAGCTCGCCTCACACTCATCTGACCACCTGAACTGGGCACCCTTCTGGGTCAACCTAGTCATCGAGGCTGCAATAGAAGAAAATCCCTCTACGAACCGACGGTAATAACCTGCTAGCCCCAAGAAACTCCGAATCTCGGTCACTGAAGCTGGTCGAGGCCAATTCTTGACTGCCTCAATCTTGTTCAGGTCCACCTGAATACCCTCTGCTGATACAATATGACCCAGAAATGCAACTGAACTCAACCAGAACTCGCACTTCGAAAACTTAGCATATAATTGACTATCCTTCAGAGTCTGAAGAACCACTCTGAGGTGTTGCTCGTGCTCTTCCTAGCTGCGGGAGTACACCAGGATATCATCAATAAAGACTATCACAAATAAGTCCAGATATGGCCTGAACACTCGGTTCATCAACTCCATAAATGCTGCTGGGGCATTGGTCAACCCAAATGACATGACTAAAAACTCGTAGTGCCCATACCGAGTGCGGAATGCTGTCTTAGGGACATCAGATGCCCTAATCCTCAGCTGATGGTAGCCAGATCTCAAGTCTATCTTTGAGAACACCTTTGCTCCCTAAAGCTGGTCAAATAGATCATCAATCCTCGGCAGTGGATACTTGTTCTTTATCGTCACTTTTTTCAATTGCCGGTAATCAATACACATCTGCATCGATCCATCCTTCTTCTTCACAAATAACAACGACGCACCCCAAGGAGAAACACTAGGCCTGATAAAACCCTTCTCTAGTAAATCCTGCAACCGGTCCTTTAACTCCTTCAACTTTGGCGGGTCCATGCAATATGGCTGAATAGAAATGGGTTGCTTGCCCAGAGCCAGATCAATATAGAAATCAATATCCCTGTCGGGCGGCATACCCGGCAGGTCTGAAGGGAAAACCTCGGGGAACTTTTGAATAATAGGAACAGAGTCAATAGAAGGAACCTCTGCGCTGGAGTCGCGAACATACGCCAGATAAGCTAAACACCCCTTCTCGACCATGCGTCGAGCCTTAACCTATGAAATAACACTGCGGGTGGCATGTCCTGGGGTCCCTCTCCACTCCAATCGGGGTAAGTCTGGTAACAACATGGGAGGGGAAACATGTTATGGGGAGATACAATACTAACAGCAATCCAAGGTAACAAAATTAAAGCAACTCAGATTCACAAGGAACAAGCAATTAACACTCAATACAAACACATGGTATCAATAACTGTTGCGGCATGTAACCCGCTCCACAAATATCGTTGTTGCATCGTGCAACCCGCTCCACAAATATCACTGTTGCGGTGCGCAACCCGATCCACAAATATCACTATTGCGGCGTGCAACTCGACCCATATCATTGTTCATATATCATTGTTGCGGCGCGCAACCCGACCCTCATATATCTTTGTTGCGGCATGCAAACCGATCCTCAATATCATTTAACAGTCCGACTTCCCAAACAACAGTCACAATTAAGGGGCATAAAAAAATAAGCAAATATTTGACAAAATCCCGGCAAGGGAAAGAAACCAACAAGTTCAACCAAACGTCTCGGCAAGGGAACAATCAACACGCTTTCTCTTTCTTACTTTTCTTATCTTATAAATCACTCTACGATCTTTGAGCCAACGCTCCAAAGAATCAAGTTATTTCGTATACTTTCAATATTCGTATCACAACTCGAGCCAATGCTCCTAGGAATCGAATGATCCTATTACCTTTCACACGTTATTTACAACATATAGAAGTCCTCCAATAAACATGGAATTCACAACCAATTCATGACAATCATATTATAAGGACTCACGGTCATGCTAGACACTAATGTATAGATACTCATCACCATGCCTATACATCGTACTCGATCACATAGCAATTAGCAACAAGACTCAACTCCTATTCCCTCAAGCTAGGGTTAAACCAAACACTTACCTCAAAACCTTGAAATCCACTTAATCCTCAACTATCGCTTTACCTCGCGGTTCCACCTCCAGTTCGCTTGAATCTAATCACAAATTACTTGAATATATTAACAAATGCTACTTGAATCAATTCGAATGTATAGAAAATGCATTTCCCAAAGTTTGTTCAAAATCCTCAAAATGCCCCCGGGACCACATGGTCAAAACCCGAGGTTCGAACCAAAACCCGGTTACCCATTCCCCCATGAAATCAAGCATATAAGTTATTTTGGAATCGGACCCCAAATTGAGGTACTAAACCCCCAATTTTAGAAACCCTAGGTTCTACCCTAAGTTCCCAAACTTCCCCATTAAAATCTTGGTTTTGAAGTTGAAATTATGTTTAAGGATGATAAGGTGTAGGGAAAATAGGTTAGAAATCACTTAGCAATCGTTTTGAAGAAGAAGAATCGTTTGGAAAATCGCCCCTTATGCTTTGGGTTTTTGAAAAAGTGTAAAAATAACTAAAAATTTCGAATTTATATACTTCACTGACGGACCAGCGCGGACCGGACGATCTTGGTGCGCGGCCGCGCTGGTGGGCTTGCATCTGGGGCCCTCTCTGAACCTCCCAGCGCGGACCGCATGAACTGGGTGCATGGACACGCTGGTCAGACCATGGAAGGGGACTCCTCTGAACCTGGCCATGCGAACCGCGTGAGCTGCAACGCGGCCGCGTGGCTTCTAGCGCGGACCATGCGGAGATGACCGCGGCGGCGCTAGGGCTTGCAGCCCTGCAACATCTGATACTTAACACATTTCTAAGACTAAGACCTCACGATACCCACTCAAAACTTCCCCGAGCCCTCGGGGCTCCAAAACTAGCACACATATGATCTCAAAAACATACTACAGACTCATCCGTGCGATCAAATCGCCCAAATAACATCATAAATCATCAATTCGGGCCTGAATACCCATGATTTCTTTCCAAATTTCCATATAACATTAAGCTAAGCTTTTCTAGCCCAAAACACATCAAATGACATCCAAATCTAACCAAACTTCACAGCAATTGCTTAAATAATATATAAGACTTGCGCTGGGCGTCGGAACCAAAATATGAGCCCGATATCTTAGTCTTTTAATAAATTTTCATTTCCATTTTCCTTAAAAATTTCAGAAAAGCAATTTCCCAGAAAAATTCTTCCCTCGAGCCTGGGTCCTCGAAATTCAATTCTGGGCATACGCCCAAGTCCCATATTTTTCTACGGACCTTCCGGGACTGTCCAATCTCGGGTCTGGGTCCGTTTACCAAAAATGTTGAACAAAGTCAACTTCAATCATATTAATATCAAAATTCTTAAACTTTTTCCAGAATTCACATATTTCAACATAAAAGCTTTCTGGCTATGCGCCTGGAGTGCGCACTCAAATCGAGACAAGCAAAAATGAGGTTTTCAAGGCCTCAGAAGAACGGAACAAATGAGGAAAATGGTGATGACCCTTTGGGTCGTCATAGCACATAGCCAATAAACTCACTTATGAGGACAATTCCCTATTACAAGGTTATAAAAGAGACTTACCTCACTCTGAAGATCCATAACCGGAATTCCTCGCCCTTCCGAAGACCCGAATCGATGCACAACGCTCCAAAACTAGCCAATAATGATACCAATCCATTAATATATGATCAAGTATTCATTACAACCTAATGCATAACAAATTCCTAACCCCAATCGAAGAGTTGACAAAAATGCCCTTGGGCCCACATGCCCGGAATCCAAAATTTTCTGAAGATAAAGTTTACCCATAGTCTCATGAACTCAAATATATGATTTTCTCCTAATTGCATACCCCAAATCGTGGTTAAATTCCATAAACAATAATTTTATAGATATTCCTTCAAACCCTAAGTTTTCTACCAATTTCATGGTCCAATCCATACATAATTGATGTATTTAACTCAAAATAGGTGGGGATAACTTACCTTGACGTTGAGGATAGAAATCCCCTCTTGAAGCTCTCCAAAATCACCCATGCCAAGTGAAAAATGGGAGAGGAATGGCTAAATCCGGATTTAAAACAACTCCCTGCCTCCAGTTATTTCCGCACCTGTGGCCCCTTGACCGCTTCTGCGATTCCGCAGGTGTGGTCCAAACGCCGCTTTTGCGGACACGGAGCTTCCTTCCCATTTTTGCTTCTGCGGACAGGCCCACCACTTCTGCGGTTCCGCTTCTGCGAATATTGGGCCGCTTTTGTGGTCTTGGGCCGCCTCGCCTTGGGTTGCTTTTGCGAGGCTGTGATCGCTTCTGCGGATTTTGGGCCGCTTTTGCGGTCCCTTTTCTTCTAGCCCAAACCACATCTGCGGTTAAATCTCTCGCTTTTGCGGGGCCGCTTCTGCGGTCCACCCTCCGCAGAAGCGGTTATACCAGCAACCGGACCCCTTCAGCTATCCAAAATTCTAAATTTCGATCCAATAACCATCTGGAATCCACCCGAGGCCCCTTGAACCCCAACCAATCATACCAAACAGTCCCAAAATAGGTTATGGACTTGCTCGAGGCCTCAAATCACATCAAACAATGCTAAAATTATGAATCAACCTCCAATCCAAGCTTTATGAACTTTAGAATTTCAAACTTCTATTTTCGATGTTTAAACCTATCAAATCACGTCCGATTGTCCTCAAATTTTGTACACAAGTCATATTCGAAATTACGGACCTGCTCAAATCCGATTTCGATATCAAAAAGTCCACTTCCGCTCATACATCTCAAAAACCTTCAAATTTCTATCTTAGCCAAATGGCTCCAAATACGGACCTCCGAATTCACTTCCGATCGTGCTCTCAACTCCAGAATCACCATACGGAGCTATTCACAGACTCAGAATCCCAAACGGACATCGATAACACTGAAATTCACTTCAAGCTAAACTTATGAAATTTCCTCCAAAATGCTAGCTTCCACAATAGGCGCCATAACGCTCTCGAGTCATCCAAGACCCAATCTGGGCATATGCCCAAGTCTAAAATCATCATACGAATCTGCTGGAACCTTCATATCCCAATTTCGAGGTCGTTTACTCAAAAATCCAATCTTAGTCCATTCTTCTAACTTTAAGCTTCCGAAATAAGAATTTTCTTTCCAAATCAACTCCGAACTTCCCGAAGTTCATTTCCAAACACACGTATAAGTCATAAAACTTGAAATGAAGCTGCTCATGGCCTCATACTGCTGAACGATGCGCTAGGGCTCAAAACGACCGGCCGGGTCATTACATTCTCTCCCACTTAAACATACGTTCGTCCTTGAGCGTGTTGAGAACTGCACTGGAGTAGTCTGAAATCACTGTTTGACACCTCATGCACCTTCCTGTGCTACCACAACTCAGTTGAGTTCATTAGCTCGATAAATTCTGAGGATATTTCCTTTTATTCAAGCACATAAGCCTTAGACCCTAATTCCAACATCCGAAATTCTATGCACGACTTGTTTCCAACATACGCTCACCGTATCAATAACTACACGCAGCCCCAAAACATGGCTGCATACCTTAGCTGAATTCACAACTTGAACCACTTTAAACATAGGACCACAATAGAATTCTCTGATTAATTTAATCAAAATTCCTCAAATATAATGCTCCCATTGCACCTCATGACCTACATAGGTCTTGCTCTAATTCTTACAATACCGCCATGACAAAAAGATATGTAGAAATTCATGACCGATTGCCGAATCAACAAATCATTATGTCTATACTCCTGACAAGAACCATCACCTCATTGTGAACCAAATAATGGCCTTAACTTCTTAATATATTTCCTATAATCAAATTGCACTGATCCTAAATCCAAGGATATCGTCTCACCCAGTACGAACTGCTCAGGCAATAAGCCACCAAAGACATAATCAAAAAGTCTCATACGATGGCACCACGTGCCAGTAGGCTACCAATTCGAACGCGATACAAAAGGAAAAATAACTCTGGAAGGAATTACCTAACTCACGCACTAATACAGACTTTTGCTAGAAAATAGGAAACGGGACATACAAAAAAATAGCATATAGAAAACTATACTCAACAACACACTGTTGCGGAGCGCAAACCGATCCAAATAACAAACCCATGGCGGCATGCCACCCGATCCACATATAGATCTCGCATAAGGAGATGCACATTGAGCTGAATTTGCTCACTACAACAAAACACCAAATATCGGTCATAAGCATTCTAATTACATAATAACATCCCTGAGTGAACATATAACACTATAAACTACAAAACCCAAGCACAACTGAGGTGCGATATACAATTTGAATCTCAAGAGCCATTTGGCTCGTATAACTTCATTTCCTAAACCCATAAGCAATCGCTCGAGCCGTCTCAGAACTCACACGGCGCAATGTATCACTACTTGATATATCCGACAATGAAATTACACCCTAACCACTCCCCCATAAGGAGCGCATTACTGAAATGAGCACATTTGGCCTGATATAGAGCCCATATTCACATTTAAGTCCATCCACCGACCTCAAGCTGATTCCGGTCGCACTGACTAGGCTAATAACCTTTCCAAGGCTCATAATAACTCTTCTTTCTTTCATAACACATAAGAACAACCATCATAACCGGAGAGAACCTCCACAGTCCATAACATAAACAAAGTGCCCTCCAGGCATAAATTCTAGAATTAATGATATTACCACCATCCTCATACTTGGTTTAAATCTTTAATCAATCAAGTGATTACATGTCACACTTATACAATCTTCCTGTGAGACACGCTCCCACAACTTTCTGAAATGAATAACGGGTCCGCACATCCAAACCACCAGCCGCGCTAACGTTGAAAAGCGATCAAGAATAACTAACCAGGATGCAAAGCCTATTTCACCAAAATACCGATCTCAGGTGACGCTGAAGACAATACCAACTTACCTTAAACACCAAAACTCCTTTCCTACTCATCCGAGATTGTGACATCCTTGTCCATACCGCGCTGTTACCTTCATCTTTACTTCAAATTATATACCACTCACTGCACCCATCATGCCAACATGCAATAGAACATGATTCTCATCATAACTCCAGAACCCCTAATAGGTTAACACTTAATCATATAAAAACCTTCTTCTAGACTCACTTCAGGAGAACCATAGCCGCACATAGGTAAATTCTCTTAACCGTAGTATAGGCAAATATCTAAGTAGTGGTCTAAGCCACCTTAGCACTTCCGGGACCAGCCTACACATAACAGGCCATAACAGAAGAATGCTTCTGAACAATATTAATTACGGCGACCGACAAGCCCCATACGTACCGCCACAAATCACATGTATAACTTGATCACGCTGAAGGAAGTGAAATCTACCACCAATACGCCAACTCAACTGGGGTTAACCAAAATATATTCCTTCGATTTACCCTGATTTCCTTAGTAAAAACAATAATTCCATTCAATGTATAGCACACTCCATCCGCACTCACCCCAAGTGACCTTGAATCGCAAGACCATGTTGTCTCAAATCACATGAACCATTTCATACCTTCCTTGTGTGCTCATTCGCACCCTCAACCGATATGCCCATTATGCTAATCCTTCTATGAATCCAAAGTCCTTTCTCATTTTTCTCTCAAGTGTTACACTGCAATTCAAAACATCATAGAACATTTTGGGCCTCCACTCATAAGCTACTGCAAAAGCTTGATTCTCAACTGTACCTATAGGCTCGAAATCATTAAGCATCACACTTTATCTATTGAATTCACTAGGACCATTGTTGAGAGCCACCCGCTCTAACTTGGCCCCGAATATAATCAATTCCATAAATCTTCTAGCACATGGATACCCCATTGGTGATGCACTTGGCAGAGTCCCTTCCCTTGGAACCCGCATCTTTACAAACACAATCTTGAATCCTTCCTCTAACTCTGAACATGGTCTAATAAGGCCAACTATAGCCCACCTTTAATAATTCCTTTGCTCAAATTACCACTTATGGTCTTTTTCCGTAGCTGAAATAGCCCCTCACTAGTAACCAGAAACCCCACAAGTAATTAATCATGTAACCCAATGATAGACGGTGGGTCTCTCCCATTTAGCTCGAAGCTACTATTACACAACTCTGGAGTTCACCAGGATTCTTAATCTCTTATTGACATAACCTTGCGCCATCAACTGCCAATATTCTCGATATCTTATCATAGAAACCCCCTTTTATACTCAGAATCATCAACGAAATCCACACGACCGATCCTTTCGTTGCATAACCAATAAAATTCTTCGCAGAAGCTTCGCCAACTATGCGACTACTAACCTGCTCACAGGGAATAATCCACCTGAGTCCGAGCTCACTTTCTAGTTGAACAAGTCCATTCACCCCTTGTAGACATCAATTAAATTTGCGGCAACATCCTCCCAATTCAAAGTTATGTTGTATCCTTCTTCTTTTCCGGCAGCTCCTTTCCATTATATCCAATCTCCTGCCGCACAAGAACCCCTACTTTAAATCAGATCTGTAGACCCCAATCACAATTCTCTAAAATTCTCAAATTATTCCAAACTCTCCTTAAGGTGCATAGTCATCCTACCACAATGCCCATGTGCAACTCCGCCACTCTTCTACTTTGGCGAAACTCATCCCTTTAATCGACTACTCGCCCTTTGCACCTTATACTTGGCCTTCTAGAAATTTTAGCCACCACCTGACACTTCCCAAACGTCTTTCCTCATAATTTGCTGCTCCATTGTTGCTTAGATGAAATCTAACTTTATATCACTTGAACCCATAAATCGCTACTAACTTTAAACCTTTTTAAAGATCATCTTTCTCGAGCCGTCATCCTTAGAAACACCGGTTCCATCTTGAATCGCCGCACCCCGCAATCTCTAACAGTCGCTTCTTTGATACTGACCCGCAATATCTTGCTCCAAGGGAAATTGTAGAAGATCATGATGCCGATGAATTTAGTAAATTCAATAAGGATAGCGACACCTTATTATAGAAGAAAACTCCACCATGCTCGCAAATGCTGAGTCTTGTTACCCTATCAACCCAAAATTGAACATCCTCAGCCCGTTTGCCTTCCTCTTTCTGGAATAAAATATTGAATCTCTAGATCATGCACTGAGTAAATCTCCCTTCAAGTCGTTCACTGCCTCGACACATAGCCAAATATCGTACCATCATATTAATACTGTAGAATAATCATTCATAAGCATCATGGCAACCTGTTCCAAGCCTCACGACTCTCAGAAGTACCTCTACTGAGCTGATTCAATAGAATATCCTTCCACAAGGCGACAATAATAGCTTACACAACCTCGCAGGGAGAAATACCCCACACCACATTCGTAGTACAATAACAATCCTTCAATTCTCGATTTATAACAAGCGGTTCGCGTCGCGTAAGATTGAGTAGGAAAGAAAAAAAGGCATAAGCCTCAAAGGAATCAAATCGCACGATGAGGAATCAAGAAGGGAAGTACTCCTAACAGCTCTGTAGCCTCCCGAAGATAAGTACAAATGCCTCCGTACCGATCCGCGAGACTCTACTAGACTTGCGCATGACTCGTGAGACCTAAGGGAACCTAGATCTCTAATACCATGTTGTCACAACCCAAAGTCCAATAAGGGTCGCGATGGCGCCGGACACTGCTGTCAGGCAAGCTAACAAAATTACTTGATAAAGTTCTCATTCTTAGCAATCTTGAAAACTAAGATTTTCCTCCAATTTGCTTTTCATAAAATGAAAAGATAACTGTTTCGATTCAAATTAAATAATAAGCAATTAATACAAAATATTTTAAAACCATCTTAGAACCCGGTGTCACAAGTGCATGAGCGTCTACTAAGGAGGAAATAAAATACAACATCCATCCGGAATTCAGTGGACAAAAAGTAAATACAAAATACAGGAAGGAACTATACAAGCTGGGGGCCGCCTCGAATAATGCAACTCACCTAGTCCCTGAATCATCTGTGCTGCTACGCCCAGTAGGCCACTAGAATTACATATACATGTGCAACAAAATGCACAGAAGTGTAGTATGAGTATGAAAACAATGTGTACCCAATGAGTATCCCGTCTAATCTCGAAGAACTAGAGACGAGATAGTCAACTTCGATACTTACTAGTGATCCAATAATAATATGGTGAAGGTGTGAGGATAACATGGATTTATCTAGCAATTATAACTCATAGAGGAAGAAAACAGGTAACACCTTCTCAAATAATAATGGAATTCCACGATTTACTTTTCGTTATCTTTATTAGTTTATAGCGGCCATAAAAATGCAATATCAACTTCAATAACTTTAAGGATAAGGAATGCAAGCACGCACATATTATGCCAAGGCGACGACCCGATCCAACAGAAATAAACTGTGCACTTGTCAAGGGTCGACGGTGCGCCTATAGATGCATCTATTTAATCTGTCGAGGCGTTCGGCCCGTTCCAAAAATAAACTCACACAGACAAACAGTCAATCAAGAAGTCATCATGTAGAAATTATCCAAAGAAAGGTCAATTCTCTTTAATAGTTTAAGAAAACGAGTTTAAATCTTTTCAGAAATTCATTTAATAATTAAATGTGTTTTAGACAATTCAAGCCGTTAATAAGTTTACAATTATTCCACGTATATCATGCCTTTGGGTCCTAGCCTACCCGAACATTATAGGGATGGCAATGGGGCGGGGCGGGGCGGGTGCGGGGCAGGTTTGGCAAAACCCAAAAAAATTTCAACCCGCT
>MU736167.1:179724-199887 GCA_026770625.1 Nicotiana glauca
TGCGGGTCAGTTCCGTGGCAAAAGAAAATCATACATTTGAATCCCAATATATCACTTTGGTGAGACTTATGCAAATTGATTAATTATAAATCAAAATAGTATTCGTGCTAGTGAAGAAGAATTTGAAATTGTAGTTGAAATGATTATTTTGTTTCAAAATAGATAAAATTCAAAGTTTCCCCGCATTGAACCCGCATTAAACCCGCAACCCGCCCCGCCCCGCTTTAAAAATTTTAAAAAATTATTTTAACATGCCCCGCCCCGCCCCGCCCCGCCCCGCTCCCGCATAAGAATAAACTCGCCCTGCCCCGCGTCAAACAAAACCCACCCCGCCCCATTGCAATCCCTACCGAACAATAGCATAATAATAGCTACGCACGGACTCTCGTTACCTTGTGCGTACGTAGCCTCCACAAATAGGAGCACATAGCCAATTAACTCACATATGGGGACAATTCCCTCTTACAATATTAGAAAGGAGACTCACCTCGTTCCGAATATCCATAATCGGCATTCCTCGCCCTTCCGAAGATCCGAATCGATGCACGACGCTCCAAAACTAGCTAATAATGATATCAATCCATTAATATATGATCAATTATTCATTATAACCGAATTCATAACAAATTCCTAACCCCCCGACCGAAGAGTTGACAAAAATGCCCTCGGGCCCACGTGCCCGGAATCTGAAATTTTCCGAAGATAAAGTTTACCCATAGCCTCATGAACTCAAATATATGATTTTCTCCTAATTCCATACCCCACATCGTAGTTAAATTCCATGAACAACAATTTTCTAGGTCTTCCTTCAAACCCCAAGTTTTCTACCAATTTCATGCTCAAATCTATCCATAATCGATGTATTTAACTCAAAATAGGTGGGGATAACTTACCTTGAAGTTGATGACGGAAATCCCCTCTTGAAGCTCTCCAAAATAGCCCATGCCAAGTGAAAAATGGGAGAGGAATGGCCAAATCCCGGATTTAAAACAACTCCCTGCCTCCAGCTATTTCCGCACCTGCGGCCCCTTGACCGCTTCTGTAGTTCCGCAGGTGCGGTCCAAATGCCGCTTCTGCGGACACGGAGCTCCCAGTCCACTTTTGCTTCTGCGGATAGGCCCACCGCTTCTGCGGATATTGGGACGCTTCTGCGGTCTTGGCCTATTTTTGCGAGGTTGCGACCGCTTCTGTAGTTCCGCTTTTGCGGCCCCTTCTTTTCTAGCCCAAATCACATTTGCGGTTAAAGCTCTTGGTTCTGCCGGGCCGTTTTTGCAGTCCACCCTCCGCAGAAGCGGTTATACCAGCAACCAGACCCCTTCAGCTATCCAAAATTCCAAATTTAGATCGAATAATCACCCAGAATTCACCCGAGGCCCCCGGGACCCCAATAATCATACCAGCTAGTACAAAAATTTGTTACGGACTTGCACGAGGCATCAAATCACATCAAACAACGCTAAAATTATGAATCAACCTCCAATCCAGGCTTTATGAACTTTAGAATTTCAAACTTATATTTTTGATGTTTAAACCTATCAAATCACGTCCGATTGACCTCAAATTTTGCACACAAGTCATATTCGATATTCTGGACCTACTCCAACTTTCAGAATCAGATTCCGATCCCGATATCAAAAAGTCCACTTCCGGTAAAACTTCTCAAAAACATTCAAATTTCTATCTTAGCCAAATGGCTCCAAAATGACCTACGGACCTCCGAATTCACTTCTGATCGCGCTACTAACTCCAAAATTACCATACGGAGCTATTCACAAACTCAGAATCCCAAACAGACATCGATAACACTGAAATGCACTACAAGCAAAACTTATAAAATTTTCTCCAAAATGCTAACTTCCACAATAGGCGCCAAAACGTTCCCGGGTCATCCAAGACCCGATCCGGGCATACGCCCAAGTCAGAAATCATCATACAAACCTGCCAGAACCTTCATATCCCAATTCCGAGGTCGTTTACTCAAAAATCTAATCCGAGTCAATTCTTCCAACTTTAAGCTTCCGAAATGAGAATTTGCTTTCCAAATCAACTCCGAACTTTCCGAAGTTCAATTCCAACCACACGTACAAGTCATAACACTTGAAATGAAGCTACTTATGGCCTCAGACTGCTGAACGACGCACTAGGGCTCAAAACGACTGGTCGGGTCGTTACAGTTTGTACTTAATGAACATTTGAATTTTAATTATTTAACTTTAGTTGTTAGGTGTAATTATTTTTTAAGTTCAAATTTTGGTCATTTAAATTTTAATTATTAAGTTTATTTTTTTTTTGGCCAGATTTGGATAATTAAGACTATAATAAAGTCTAATTTTCATTAATATGTTATCATCCACATTTATTGTTAAATCTCACCACGTGCTACTTTTATCAACTACCACCACCATAATTAACCAAAACTACTACTATCATTCAACCCTAACTATCATTGTTCGTCATTATCAGCTACCAACACCCACCATCCTCGATTGCAAAATTTTGTTTGACTTTTGTATTTATTATTTTGAGATAAAGATAAATTTTCGACATTCAAATGTTGACAACAAACAATCTTAGAGGGTGTTTGGACTGGCTTATAAAAAATAACTTTTAACCTAAAATCAAAAGCCATAAGTTAGTACTTTTTATGCCTAAAAGTAAGTGCTTTCAAGTATTTTTTATCATTGTCAAACAACACACAAACTAAAAAAGTGCTTAAAAGCCAATAAACACTTAAAATAAGCCAATTCAAACATCCTCTTAATCACTCAGCATATATACCTTGGTGCAAATATTAAATTTATATGTGTATTCACATCTTGATACAAGTCTTTTATATATATATATATATATATATATATATATATATATATATATATATATATATATATATATATAACGTCTTAATATTAATAAAAACAAATGAGGTATCTTTACCTAAGATCAATAATAACCGGCAAAAAATGATAAATTTCTACCTCCACAAAAAATAACATACAAGTATAAAGAAAGCCATGAGATTAACCAGAAAACATAGGAGAGTAAGAAATAAAAAGGGCTTGATCAAAATTTTTACTTTTACAAACTAGCAAACATCAAATTTTCACAATACCATTTTCATTTCCTTATGCCCAATCATGTAATTTGAACAATGAGGAGGGAGAAGGGGTTTCTTGATTAGCAAAATAAAAACCATCCTCTTTGATTAACCAATAGCATTGTTTAGTATCTAATCCTCCATATACCGAACAAGCAACATCTACTCTAAATACATCAAACATTTCTTGTTTTGTACCCCACCAAAAGTGACAATAAAATAGAGTAATAGCAAAAACACGAAGCTTGAAATCGAACTGAAACTCTTGATTTAGAGTAGGGTAATGGTATCCAAGATCATCATCGTCAGATTGACAATGAAAGCTTAATTGAGGAGACGTCGCTTGAATTCCATCAACGATATGGACATGAATCCGATGTCTATAAAAAATTGAAAAGATAATTTTGGCATTCATTTCTTGTGCAGAATAAAGTGACAACAAAAATAATATTACAAACGTCTTTCTCAAAGAGTAACTCATGTCTAAGAATTTTTTGGAACTTATTTTTCTTAATTTCTCTTACAGTATAAATGAGGTGTGCCCCTACCTTTTATATAGGAGGTAGGGTTGTTCAAACCGAACCGAAAAATCGCACCAAACTGTAAAATCAAACCAAACTGATTAAAAAACCCGACTCGATTTGGTTTGACTTGGTTTGGTATTGAGTAAAAAAATTCGAACCAAACCGATATATAAATATATAAATTTTATTTATATTTTTAAGAGTTTATAGTGGTTTTTCTTTAGAAAATGTAAAAATATTTGGGATCCTCTCATGTATTAACTCTGAAAGCATAAATTAACGAAAAAAATATTGTTAGACGACTAAGAAAATAGCTATTATGTGTTACTAAAAAAATTCTCCCAGTAGAATATATTAATAGATCATATATTTGTCAATTGTTTCCATAATTACTAAACATATATTTACTTATCAAAATTTTATCTATAATTTTAACAAAGTAAGATTGAAATAATATTCATGTAATAAAAAAACCCGAAAACCCGAAAAATCTGATAAAACCAAACCAATCCAAACCGATATAGTTGATTTGGTTTGATTTTGGTAAAAACCGAACCAACCCGGTCCATGTACACCCCTAATAGGAGGAATCAAGTAACATTACAAATGAAATGAAATTTTTTCTAATTCTGCTTCTTTGACTTTTATGTTTTTTCCTTTTTCCTCTTTGGTGGTAGTAGGGAAAATACATAACTATGTTGTTGAAACAAAATTTTTTTTTTATAGTTTTAAATGTTATACGTTCAAATCTCTCTATAACAGTCTCATTTATTTCAGAGTTTTTGGGATGTTATAGTGAAATATTATTTATAGAACATATATTATAACATAGTACGAAAATATTAGTTCCATAAAAAGCTTGACTTTTATAGTGAATAGTTGTTATATAGCGATGTTGTTACAGAGAGATCTGACTGTACATACTCTTTTTATATATCAGATAATAAAGTTATATTGTAATCTAGTACAATTAATAAGTTTGTCACTTTGTGTTAATTTGTTTTCTTTATATGCAATTTTTTCTCTGCATACACCTAACCCTTTCATGCCAACTTTCTCAAATTATGTTTATTATTAAAGAAGATGAAGCCCGCATAAGAAAATGCAACATGATTAAGCGGAATTATGTCTTAGATGTTTTTTTTTAAAGCTTGTCTCTCTTGTTTTATTTGCACTCATTTTAGTTATAGTTATGTTCAATTGTAAGTAGATGTTGAATGGGAGATGATGAGATTAGGATTATGATCAAAATAATATGGAATGTAATTTTGCTTCGGAAAGAAATAAAATCAAGCCATATTGCTATTTTTAATTCTCTGCCTAAACTTTTAATATAAGTTACAAACATAGTCTTTTGATACGCAACTTTAATGTTGACATTAATCGATATACTTTAGATGTATAATATTTAGTCCTTTAACACTGATATATTTTTTCCTTTTTGGATCACTTTGACCATCAGTTTTAGACGAGAACATATTACTTTGATCTGGTAAAAAAAATACTTCGATCTACTTATAATTAATTCTTAAAAAAAATAAATTAATATTTACTTCAATTAATTGAAGGGACAGGAGCTGGCCTTTACTAAAAATGTAATGCCACTGAAAACTTACTGTCAGGTACTGTCAATAACCATAGAACCTCGCATGACTAATGATGCTCGCATAGCTTTACTAAATAATTGAAGGTTCCTCCTCGCTGCAACGGACCAGCCACCAATCAAGCATATACAGTGAAGCAAACTCAGGCGCACACATTCTAGCACATTATGCAAGCACACAGATGTTAGAAGGAGATGCTGAATGGGATGACACATTTTGGGGCACAATGCCTTTATTTGCTTTCCTTAATTACCCCAAAGTTTAGGAATTGCATCGTTCAGATCGGTTCTATGTTGTAACAACTCTTTTTAATTTCCTCCTCAATATATCTCGTTGTTTTAGCAAAAAAAAAAAAAAAACACACAAAAATTATAGAAAACATTACAAGTTAGTCTTCCAGATCATAAATTTTAGTGAAAGAGACAAAATAATTAGTACTTCTTTCTTTCTTATGTATCATGCATAATTACGATGTTTACAATTATAAGCATTAACATAGGCGAACACAAGACGATGTCCATATATAAGAGCTTACGAGCCATTGGCAATTGAGTTTGAAAAGGTAAAAACTTACCCACCGCGGGTGATTACACCAAATATGGTTAACTTAACCAAAGATAACTATTAAAATTCTTATTTAATTAAATAATAATTAAAAAAGAAAAAATCTCACTAATGTTAAAAAAACATTAATGTTTTTCGTTCTTCTTCCTTTCCTTTTTTCCGATCTTCTTCTAATATCTGCTCTAATTCTTATTTGAATTGGAGGAATACATGGTAAGTAATTCCTAAAGTCCGTATTGTGCAAAACAGAGTGCACTTTGTTAATCTTCAGATCTGTTACACTGTGAAAAGATAAATATTTTTTTGGTTAAATATTTATATTTTTCTTAAAGTTAATACATTTATATAATTAATGTTAAAACAACTAGTAAAAGGAAATATTTATGTTGGATTGTTGGTAATGGCCATTGGCCAGCCCTTAGGGTGGCATAAAATGTGAAAAAGAAAATATCAATCTATTAAGTTAGGGTTAATAGCATAACAGAGATTTGCAGGACTATTAAGTATTTTCAATATTATTTGTGCAAAACATGTGATAGTAAACTATGGTTAAAATGCTAATAATTGTAGTTAAATAAAGTGATATGTGTCATTTGTTTATTGGACAGGTATAAACACTTGGTGCGGTTTTTTCCATTTGAAAGTAAATTCGCGGTAAAGATTGCCTTAGGCAAGTACACAGTAGTGAGAACGTTGATTCCCTAAAAAAATATGCAACAACCCACATCACGAATAGCCGAACTCAAAAAAGAGATTGCTGCTTGCCCTTAGGCAAATCTCACATAAAAATGGGAGGAGAAGTGTCATGTCAAGCCCCAATGGTTGGGCCAAAACGAATAATAACTTGGTTGTTGGAATCGTTCTGTAACAAGTAGTATTAGAACCTAGATTTAGGTGTCTAAAAGTCAAGAAATCGTATCTAGTAGATTCTCCCTCATGGACAAGTAGCATTAGAGCCTAAATTTTACGACTTAGGATTTGACTAGATCTGGATAATTAAGAGTATAACAAACTTATAATTCCATTAATATGTTGTCATCCATATTCACTTCTAACTTTCAGTCGGTTCTACCGTTATCAACTACCACCACGTATCAACCGTTACTACCATAATTAATCACAACCTCCACTATCATATTCAATCATAGTTGTCACTGTTTACTATTATCAACTACCACTACCCATCATCCAACCCACCATCCTCAACTAGAAGAATTTAATATTTAATAAATTTCTACCTCCTCAAAGAATAACAAACAAGTATAAAGCAAGCCATGGTATTAACCAGAAAACATAGGAGAGTAAGAAGGTGCTTGATTCAATTCCAAATTATCACTTTTACAAACTAGGAAATATCAAATTTTCACAATACCATTTCCATTTCCTTATGCCCAATCATGTAATTTGAACAACGAGGAAGGAGAAGGGTTTTCTTGATTAGCAAAATAAAAACCATCCTCTTTGATTAACCAATAGCATTGTTTAGTATCTAATCCTCCATATACCGAACAAGCACCATCTACTCTAAACACATCAAACATTGCTTGTTTTGTACCCCACCAAAAGTGACAATAAAATAGAGTAACAGCAAAAACACGAAGCTTGAAATCGAACTGAAATTCTTGATTTAGAGTAGGGTAATGATATCCAAGATCATCATCGTCAGATTGACAATGAAAGCTTAATTGAGGAGACGTTGCTTGAATCCCATCAACAATATGGACATGAATCCGATGTCTATAAAAAATTGGAAAGATAATTTTTTTGGCATTCGTTGCTTGTGCAGAATAAAGTGATAACACAAGTAATATTACAAACGTCTTGCTCAAAGAGTAACTCATGTCTGAGAATTTTTTGCAACTTATTTCTCTTAATTTCTCTTACAATAGAAATGAGGTTTGTCCCTACCTTTTATATAGTAGGAATCAAGTAATAATATAATTGAAATGATATTTTTCTAATTCTGCTTCTTTGTCTTTTAATTTATTTCTTTTTTCTTCTTTGGTTGTATTAGGAAAAATACATAACCCTGCAATAGTTTTAACTAGTAACACATATCTTTTTTATGATGAGATTAGAATTATGCTCAAACTTATATGGAATATAATATTGCTTGGGAAAGAAATAAAATCAAGCAATATTGCTATTTCTAATTCTTTGCCTACACTTTTAATATAGTCATTCGATAAGTAATTTTGGTGTTTACATTAATTGACATGCTATAGATGTATAGTATTTATTCCTTTGAAACTGACATATTTCTTCCTTTTTAGACCACTTTGAACATTAATTTTAGATGAGAAGAGATTATTGTAATCTGGTAAAAAGAGATTACCTCGATCTACTTGTAATTAATTCTTTAAAAAAATAAATTAATATTTACTTCAATTGATTTAACATGCAATTACTCTTGTGATATGATTATCAAATCTCCAAATATTAAAGAAAACAATAAAAGTTAGTTTTCTAGACCATAAACTTCAGTGAAAGAGACGAAATAATTACTACTTCTTTCTTATGTATTAGTGAAGATTGCCTTAGGCAAGTAAACGATACCTCCTCTAATATAGTAGTGTAATAAGAACGTTGATTCCCTAAAGAAGTATGCAACGACCCACATCACTAGCAGTTGAACTCCAAAAAGAGTTTGTTGATTGCCTTGGGCAAATCTTTGCCGTAACCCAAAATCACATATGCCGTAATGGCGCATCGCGACACTAGCCAACTCGACAACTCACAAATATAGGTATCTTTAATTCAATATATACTAAAATAGGTTTAATTAAATAAAATCTCATAATAACTTGATATAAACACCGCAACTCAATACATAATTTTTCAAAAATTCAGGTGTCACCGAGTACATGAGTATCTATATAATAACATGGTTTGACTGCTGAAAATATTTTCTAGGAAAGTAGAACAGTATAAATAAACTAAAAGAAAAAGGAGGAGAGTCAAGATCTGCGTGTAACGACCCCAAATTTTCATTTTAAGAATTTGCATCTCGTTAAACGGCTTAAGACCTCGAGAAGGTTCGTAATACACATTATGACTCGCATGTATGGTCAAGTTTGATTTTCGTAAGATTCAGAGTTAAATTTAAAGAAAAATCAAAATTTATTTTGAAAGCTCAAATGGAAAGAATTGACCGGAGAGTTGACTTTTGAGAAAACGACCTCAAATTGGAGTTTTAATAATGTCAATAGCTTCTCATAGTGATTTCGAACTTAGACATGTGTCCGAAATTGGATTTGGAAGTCCATAGGACAATTCGGCGCTTTTTGACGAAGTGAGAAAGTTGACGTGTTCTAATTATATTATTTATTATGTGAAAGAGGTCTATTACTATGATGGATACCAACTGAATGTGATAGCAAGTGTACGAGGTGTACTACAAGATATAAGGGGTCTAAGGAAAGTCCTATGTCTAAGCCAAGTTGTAAAAATTTCATAATAGACTAAAGTTGCAAATGAGTACACACTAGACCTCGCTTGGGACAAGCATATCTACATATATATAAGGTGTTTTATGATGCAAAGCCTATAAAATTAAATTTTTTTGAGTCTAGTTTCTAACGCTTCAAACCGTTCATCATTTGGACATTTGTACAAAAAGTTATGATGGATTTACTGAAGGCGGGTAATGCTGTGTTCTGCGGCAGAGGCAAATCGCTGTTACCGAATGTGATTTATAAGTTGCATTTGACAACTGCGACTTGCCTGGACAGATTACAAAACGCGAGTTTCAGCCATTTTTAACACATTTGTAGCTATGGAGCTCAGATTGAGGCGATTTTTACCATATGGATTGGGGTAAGTGATTCTAACTCTATTTTGGTTGAAATACATGAATCTATTGTTGTTTTTATCATGAAATTAGTGAACTGAATTGAAAATGGTAGAAATTCTCTATACCTTAGATTTAAGATTTGGAGGTCGATTTATTGTTGGATTTAGTAATTTTGGTATGGTTGGACTCGTGGTTGAATGGGTGTTCATATTTTGTAACTTTCGTCGGATTCCGAGACGTGGGCTCCACGGGCGATTTTGAGTTAAATTTCGGATTTTTAATGGAAAATGTAGAAATTCATATGGAATTAATTTCTATAATTTTTATTTACTGAATCAAATTGTTTATGACTAGATTTGAGGATTTCGGGCACGAGTTCGTGAGGCAAAGGCTTATAGGAATTTTGAATTGGTTGCAAAGCGAGGTAAGTGTTTGGTCTAACTTTAGCTTGAGGGATTAGGAGTTGTGTCCTATTTGTTAGGTGTTATTTATGGAGTACGACGTATAGGCATGGTGAAAAGTATCTATACGTTGGTGTCAAACATGCCCGTGAGTCTTATATTATAATTGTTATGACTCCGTTGTGGTTTATTGCGCTTCATGTGTTATTAATATTATTGTTCCCTTGCCGGGATGTTTGTTTGATATTATTGTTCCCTTGCTGGGATGTTTGTTTTGATTGTATTGTTCCCTTGCCAGGATGTTTGTTTAATATTATTATTCCCTTGCCGGGACGTGTAGGTTATTGTTGTTGCTCCCTTGCCGGAAATTAATTGTTTACTTGCATTCTCCCTTGCCGGGATAGTTGAATTGGTAATTTGTACCCTTGCCGGGTAAATCGTTGTATTATCAAATTCCACTTATATATTATGAAATGGGATCGTGTGGCACGCCTACCACTTATATATTATGAAATGGGATCGTGTGCTACGCCGATCACTTATATATTATGAAATGGGATCGTGTAGCACGCCGACCACTTATATATTATGAAATGGGATCTGTGGCACGCCGACCACTTATATATTATGAAATGGGATCGTGTGGCACACCGACCACTTATATATTATGAAATGGGATCGCGTGGCATGCCGACCACTTATATATTATGAAATGGGATCGTGTGGCACGCCGACCACTTATATATTATGAAATGGGATCGTGTGGCATGCCGACCACTTATATATTATGAAATGGGATCGTATGGAACGCAGACCACTTATATATTATGAAATGAGATCGTGTGGTACGCCTACCACAAGATATAATGAAATAGGACCGGGTGGTACACCTACCATAAGATATAATAAAATGGGAGCGGGTGGTACGCCTACCACGAGATACATGAAATGGGAGCGGGTGACACGCCTGCCACGAGATACATGAAATGCGATCGGGTTGCACGCCTGCAACAAGATGTGATCTGAAAGAGAAATCTACCTTTGTTTTCCTTATTCTTGTTAGTGGCTGGATTTTGATTCCTTATAATGGTGATGCCGCGCACTTTCTACTGCTGTGTTTATTTGTTGTTATCAATTTAAGTGTTTAAACTATTTGAATTCCTTTACTGTTGTGACCCTTCGTGTTAGAACCTATAGTGTTTGCATTATTTTACCGTATTTATACATATATATACATCTCAATACTTCAAGCTTCAATAATTGTACTTTACTTAAAAGGAATTGCTACTATGCGTCGATTTATTGATTTCTCGTATTAAAGGTAATAATTCATTCGATATTGTACTTCAATTGAAAAGGGTATTTTCTTATCAAATGATTTTCTAAAATAACTTCGTCTTTTCTTGTTGATTTCCTATTTGGGTTTATGTTAAGTGAATGAGTCTTCTTTGAACATTCTTAATTGTATTGAGTTATGGACCCTATGAATTGAGTAACATGAGAATATTATTGTGCAATGCGAGACAAAAATATGTAGGCACAAGGTGCCAGAGGAAAATATTATAGTTTTATTTAAATGCACATGAGTTATCCGTGTGGTCATAATATAAATATGGGTACGAGATGCCGTAAAAATATGAAAGTGGGCTGAGACCTATATTATTATGATTATGAAATGGGGTGTCACAAGGTGACCTTTACTCGAAAGAATTATATTCGAAAGATACTTATTTGAAAGATATTTATTTGAAGGATATATATTCGAAATATATATATTAAAGCATATTATCTCAGAGATTATTACTTGAAGGATTTAAAGGCGAAAGACTTATATCTTAAGGACTTCATTAATTGATTGTACTTGTATTTATTGTTTGTTGAGAAACAATTATGTTGTCCTTGTTGCCTGCTATTTATATCACTGGTTGATCATTATTGCCATCATTGTTATCTACTTCCTATTATCATTGTCACTACTTCGCCGAGGTTAGGCTAGGCACTTACCAGCACATGGGTTCGGTTGTGCTGATACTACACTTCTGTACATTTTTTTGTGTATAGATCCAGGTATTTGATCGATAGTAGCTATTCATTGCAGTGGAGACTCAAGGTAAACCTGCTGCAGCATTCGCAGGCTTCGGAGTCACCTTCTTATTTTATATTCTCACTATTGTACTTATTTTCTTACGGTTGTATTTAGAAATGGTCGCGAAAAACTCTATAGAGCTTATGATATGTACTACCGGGTTTTGGGAAGATGTTCATTGTATAAGAATTTTATTTCAGAAGAATTTGAGATGTTGTTATTCATGGTTGTTATTCCGCAATTTATTAGGCTTACCTAGTTTAGAGACTAGGTGCCGTCACGACTCCTTCGGAGGGACACTTGTAATACACAGTCTCTAAATCCAGTCCAAGCGCTAATAAAACTTGTTGCTGTGTGCAGTCCGATATTATTATAAATTAGTAATACCCAATATGGAGTGCAGCACGATCCCATCATGAGTCAATAGTACTCGTTGCGGCATGCAGCCTGATCCCATCAATATTATTGTAACGATCCGATGTTTTGAGCAATTATACCCGGTTCAGCAGTTTGAGGTCTCGAGCAGCTTCATAATATATATATCGACTTGCGTGCATTGTTGAATTTAGTTAACGGATGATTCAGAGTTAGATCGGAAGAAGGAAACTAGTTTTGGAAATTTAAACGATGAGAATTTAACTGAAGTTGGACTTATGAGTAAACAGCCCCGAAATGGGTCGTGGGTGATCTCAATAGCTTTGTATGGTAATTTTGTACTTAGGCGCGCATCCGAATTTGGATTTGGAGGTCCATTTGAGATGTTTCGGCGAAAGTTGGAAAAATTGAAGTTTGGAAAATGGAGAGGTTTGACTCATAGTTGACTTTTGTGATATTGGGGTCGAAATGCAATTCTGAGAGTTGGAACATCTCCGTTCTGGTATTTTGGACTTGTCTGCAAAATTTGCGTCATTCCGGGTTAATTTGATAGGTTTCGGCACGTGTTTGTGAAATTGGAAGGTTTGAAAATTCCTAAGTTCGATTCATGATGTGATTCGTCATTCGGCATTGCTCGATATGATTTGAGATCTCGAGTGAGTCCGTGTTAGGTTATATGATTTGTTTGTGTGTTGAGACGGGGACTCGAGTGTGTTTCGGATCATTTTGGGCTACTTTAGATGTTGATTATCTGATATCTGGTGTTGTTCTTCACATTCGCAAGAATCCTCTCGCATTCGCGAAGAAGAATTTGGCTTCTGTAAGTTTGTTCTTCGTGTTCGTAAAGAGACACTCGCGTTCGCGAAGAAGGAAATCTCAGTTGCACAGATCTGATTTCGGAGGCTCATATCTCACAATCTATAAGGAATTTGGAGATGATCCAAAAATGAAAGTTGTATCCATTTGTGTATAGTTTTCTTAAATTTAATTTAATTGGATTTTAGATTTGTGTACAAAAACTTATGGTAGTTACACTATAGGCTGTCCGAGAAGAGTTCAAAAATCTATGATGCACAAGGTTGACTTTGAAAGATTATATCTTGCAATATCTAATGAATCAGGAATTGAGCAACCTATGAAACAATATCCCTTGGTGTCTAGTTTTTAGAATATCAAACCATTTGTCATTTGGAATTGTGTGCAAAACGTTATGGCCATTATATTAAAGGCTGTCTAGAATGAGTTTGGAAATCACTGACGAGGAATTTACTCATCGTGAATGCGAGAGAAGGGTCATTGTAACGACCCGACCGCTCGTTTTAAACTTTTGCACTTTGATCGCTAGTTCTCAGGCATAACTTGCCCCGTGTTATGTATTATGACTAATGTAGATCATTGGTTTTGGTTTTCAGAAAAATTTGGAATGAATTTGAAAGAACAGTTTCAGTAGAAAGCTTAGAATTTGAAAGGTTTGATCGAGAGTTGACTTATTGGTATATGAACTCGGATCGGAGTTTTTATGATTTGGTTAGCTTTTTAGATGATTTGAGACTAGGAGCGTGATCGGAAGTGCTTTTGGAGGTCCGGTGTAGAATTAGGCTTGAATTGGCGAAGTTAGTATTTTGGCGAATTCCGGTTGATAGGTGAGATTTTGATCCGAGGGTCGGAATGAAATTTCGAGAATTTTTGTAGCTTCGTTAAGTGATTTGGGATGTGTGTGTAAAGTTTCAGGTCATTCAGACGTCGTTTGGTTAGGTTTTTGATCGAATGCGTATTTCGAAAGTTTTAAAGAAACTTAGGCTTGAATCTGGTGAGAATCGATGATTTTAGTGTTGCTTGATGTGTTTTGATGATTGGAGCAAGTTTGAATGATGTTTTAGGATGGGTTGGCACTTTTAGTTGAGGTCCCGGGGGCCTCGGGGTGATTTCGGAAGGCCATCAGGATGGATTTTGAACTTGTGCATTGCTGGTGTTTGCTGATACTTGGTATTTCCGCATATGCGGAAAAGGGGCCGCAAATGCGGTTCTGCAGATGCGAAGGGTTGGGGCACAGATGCGAGTGTTGGTCAGTTGGAGAATTTCTGCAGAAGCGGAAGGATTCCACAGGTGCGGTCCACGCAGGTGCGGTTATTGACCGCAGAAGCGGTCCGTGTGTGTGAGGGAGTTCCGCAGGAGCAGATGTTTGACCGCATAAGCAGGGTCCGCAGAAGTGGTACTTGACCGCAAAAGCGGTCCTGGACCTAATGAAGATCCGCAGAAGCGGTAGTCGCAAATGCGGTAAGGCAACCGCAGATGCGAAAAGGACTGTTCAGAGAAGGGTTTTAGAAGCTCATTTTGTTCCGCGAACTAAGGGTAATTTCCACCATTCTTTATCGAACTTGAGAGATTTTGGGAGGAAATTGAAGGAGATTTCGACTAGGTGTGATTGGAGGTGAGTTCCTTGACCTAAATTAATGATTTAATGGTAGAATTAACATAGAAATTGTGGAAATTCATCAAAAGGGAAAAGCTAGGGCTTGGAATTTAATATTCTAAAAAGGGATTTGATGGGTCATTTGGGCTCGGATATAGGAGTTCTATGATATATATGGACTCTTCACGAGATAGGGAATTCGATGATGTTAAATTTTTAGATTTTCAAGAAGTGGGCCCGGGGCTTGGGTTTTGGTAATTTCGGGATTTGTGCTGGTTATTGTTTGTTTTCGCTTGGGCTTTGTTCCCTTATCATATTGTGATGTATTCGCTCTGATTTTGGATAGATTCGACGCGTGTGGAGGCTGATTTGAGGGGCAAAGGCGTCGCGAGCTAGAGATTTTGCCGGTTCGAGGTGAGTAATGATTGTAAATGATATCGTGAAGGTTTGAAACCCCGGATTGCACATCGTAGTGCTATGTCGAGGTGACTTGCACGTCAGATAGCTAGCGTGGGGTAGAGCACCGTTGGGGATTGTGATTTAGTCCATCCCGATTGATGATTTTACCGCGTATTTGACTGAAATTTATTTGTTATCATCATGATTTGGTCTGATTGCCATATTTGGGCTGCATGCCAATTATTTGAACCCTTCAGGAATTTTATCACAATTTCCTCACTGTTTTGACTTGTATTTGAACTCAGTCCTGTTGATATTTATGGTTTTACAAACTCATCCACTTTTACTCAGATTTGAGACTTAAATGATATTTTAAATAATAATTTGGGCTGAGAAGTACTGTTTTACTAATGCCCGAGGGGCTTGTGATGATATGCTGACTGAGTGTGGCTGAGGGCCAGATGTCAGGATACACTGAGTGATATGAGGCCGAGGGCCTGGATGTGAGGGTTTTATATTATGGATCGGGCTGCACGCCGCATCGATACTTATATGGATCGGGCTGCACGCAAAACGATATATATATTGGATCGGGTTGCATGCCGCAACGATATAGCGCTTGGGCTGTAGGAGCCCCTCCAGAGTCTGCACACCCCCAGTGAGCATCGTCGACGATAAATGGATCGGGATGCACGCCGCAACAATATATAGATCAGGCTGCACGCCGTAGCAGTTACTATATGATACTATTCTGAGAGTGATCTGAGATAGCGAGCCCGAGGGGCTGAGAGTGTTTCTGAGAGTGAGCCCGAGGGGCTGGTACTGTTTTGAGATATTGCCCGAGGGGCGAACATTTATGTGCGCATCTTGCATATTTATTTGCCTTTTAACCTGTTATACTGTGGTATTTGTGCCCGAGGGGCGGATTTTTCTGTGCTTATCAGCACTAACTATTTTGAAATCGTTTTTGTAGCTGTTGAAAAGATCATTTTCAAAATAGCTTTAAACTGAGCCAAGATATTTCCAAAGATTTCACAGCCTTGCTGTTTTCTCAAAGGATTGTACCATACTTCTATACAGCATGATGGTTTGACTTACATGATTTCTTACTACTCAGTTGTTATTTACCTTTATTACTCATTGAGTTGGAGTACTCACTTTACTCCCTGTACCTCGTATGCAGATGCAGGTATCTATTCACCCGGTAGCGGGTATTGGCCGATCAGAGGCAGAGTTACATGAGTTAAGGAGGTGACTGCCAGCGTTCGTAGCACCATGTCTATCTCTTTTGTTCATTATTCCGATTTTGTATACTTTGGTCTTGTAGTGGATTTACATTCTGATAAATGGTCATGACTTATGACACCCCGATTAGGGCTGTGTTGGGTTGTATTTTCATTAATTAATATTATGTCATATTTTTGCTGTTAATTTATGCTTAACTATTCTGAAAAGATGAGTTGGGTTTGGGTTTGGGGTCGTGAGGCGCCATCACGACCGGGTCCGGGTTTGGGGTCGTGACAAGTTGGTATCAGAGCCTAGGTTACTAGGTCTCACGAGTCTTGAGCAGGTTTAGTAGAGTCTTAGGGATTGGTACAGAGACGTCTGTATTTATCCTCGAGAGGCTGTAGAACCTTTAGGAAAACTTCTCATTCTCGTAATCTCATCGTGCTTCCTTGATTCAGCTTGAAAGGAACTCTTGAAATTCCTTCCACGCGTTTGTATGCGCCCATGAGCGCTCAATATCAGATGTGCCTTGATCACTTGTGATTCCTCGATCTTGGGGCGAGATGTGATCTCTGCGAGTTTGATGTTGGGACAGTCTGGAGGACTTGAGGCCGGATCTTTGCCTATGTCTTGAGCACTGAGGTGCTGATTGTGTGAGCAAGTGTTTTGAACTTATATGTTCGGCAGTGTCCCTATTAGTAGAAGTGACGGTTGAATGGCCATGTGATGAGTATGTTAGTACTGCGGGATATATCTATGTAGCTTGGAAGTGACGAGAAAGGCCTGCGGGATAATAAATGAAATATTAAGTGTATGGCTCCATTGTGATTGGATGTGTAGCTCCGAGTTATGAGCGCGTAAAGAATCTTTTCATGTTTCCAGTCGAGAGTGAAGTAAATTTATGTTGCAGTACGGGTTCAGACTCAGGAAGACTAAGTGGCTGTGTAATGTGTATGGCGGTGGAAGGTATACAAAAATGCTATATTGAGGCAAAGCAGGTGGGTTATCCCCGGCGGAGTGTTCCGAAGTGGTGTGATCCTTATGTGTGTGTTAGGAGATCTCATATGTAATGGAAGGGTACGTGTTGAAATTTGAGATGTCGAATTTTCTTAAGAGAGTGGGCTTGACTATTGCGGGGTTGAATACGAGATTCGCAGAAGATTTACAGTACTGGATGATGTGTGTTTCACAAACTTATAAATGATTTGAGTTTAATCTCACTATGGTATTGTGACATCAATAGAGTAAAAGTGTTATGAGATATTGAGGGTATTTTGATCTATGGCTTCGAGCCAAGCGAGGGAGTCTGCTTTGAGCAGTCGATTGCACGGTTAGGTGCTATGTTGGTTCCAGTTTGGGACATGCGAGTGAATTAGCTATGGCTAGAGTAAAGGAAAATTTTGGCAAAGGCTTTATTATGATTCATGTGGAGAGAGAATCACAGAATGTCTTAAGCTATCGATGGTTAAGAATACTCGGTGCATAGAGCAGGAAGTTGCTTGGTAGTATCGGGACGAGGATTTCATTTTGTGGCATCAGAGTGCCAGTGAGGCATGGTTGTTTCTATTCGTTGGGTCAGGTAATTTGTAGTTTGAGTAAGAGTGAATGACTTTCGAGAATGGTTCAAATGTGTTCAAGATTCTGCAAGAAACAATCAGGTATTTTAAAGTTGCATGTGTGGATAGAAACTGTGTTTTCATTGGAAGAGGTTCAGATTTGTGGTATTTTCTTTTTATGTTAATTATGGGATTCTATGTATCAGTACCTGGAAAGTAAAGGTAACGGATTTAGATTCGCAGCAAGTTCTTCAGAGTAAATTATTTTGGAATGTGGTGTTTCTGGGAATATATGAGAGAGGATTCAGTGGCTTATGGGTCTTAGACAGTGTGGTCTTGTGCTTGGGTCTCGTGTGGTAAGCCTGGGTTGAGGCATCGTGGTGCTACAACAAGAGGGAGTAACAAGTTGAAAATGAAGCATAAGGAAATTTAGATAGATGGAGTATCTTGATAGTAGACCGAGTCGCTATGGTAAAGATATGATTAATTCTTTGTATATGATCGAGGTGAGGGGTGCTTACAGGTATTTTGCAGTAATGCTTATGGGTGTCGATGACTTGCTTAGCTTGTCTAGTTAGAAGGATTCAGTCCTGGCAGTTTAATTTATGCAAACAAAATTGGGAGAGTTCTTATTGATTTCTACCGTGGTTGAAGATGTGCAATTTCTATGAATATAAGAGACATGGGATGTGTAATGATTTTTCTTCTAGATGGGATCAATGGAAGTTCTTGAGTATTTGAGTGCGTAGATGTCTGTGGCTTGGAAGGGAGGTAAAAGTTTTCTTGTTATTCTTGGATGGTATGGTATATGCGGTATGTTGTGGAGGATCAAGATTTGTGTGTACGAGGTTTCAGTTCAATTCTGAAAAGAAGTTCATAAAAATCCTAGGCAGCGGGTAGCCCCAGATGATTAAGGAAAAGGTATTTTTATTTGGAAGTGATTTGATGAGAGTATGGGTTTCAGAAAAAAGAGCAATGTGATTAAGTTGATGGCACTTCAGTAGTATTGCGGCACTTTCAAGCTGGATCGACTGCCGATATTCGAGTTGCTTGTATGGCACAGGGAAATTTTAGACAATCTATCGTGGGATGATTGGGTATTAAAGGTGTGGCATGTGTTTTGACGGCGAAATTGGGATCGGATATGATGTTGGGGTTTAGATTGGTTGTCTCCGTGTTGGGTTATTCGGGACTATTACGCTACGGGCTATGCCGGAAATGTCACGGGTTGAGTGGCGAGGTGTGTGAGCACGTGATTTTTGCCCTAAGCAAATTATTCCAAAATATATGCAAAATGGTTTTTTGAATTTTTGTCGCAATTTGTTGATAATTGTTTGCTTAATAATAATGCATAAAATAGGTGGAAATACCAGGATTTTTATGATTTTTTAAAACAAATCAAAGAAAATCAAAATACACATATATTTGTTTTTTAATTAGAAAATACTAAAAATAGAAATTAATTAATTCTTCTTAATTTTAGTAAAAATAAGAAAATAGCGAAAAGAAGAAAATACAAGGAAAATAGAAAAAAAAATACAAGAGTAAAATACAAAAATGTAGAAAAGAAATAAATACAAAAAAAATACAAAAAATGCAAAAATACAAATATAATAATAATACAATACACAAGACTTGGGCTAAATACAATAATTATTAGCCCAAGTGTTAATAACACACCCAGGCCCAAAAAAAAGGCCAAGCCCGGTCTGCCTATACAAAATCAAACGACACCGTTAGATATAATTGAATATGGACCGTTGAAGCTTTGATCAAACGGCCCAGAGCATTAGTCATTTAATAAACAAAACGACGCCGTGTATTTGAGCTAATCTAAATCGTTGATAACATCAATCCAAGGGTCATGATTAAATGACCGCTTAAAGGAGACGGCGCCGTATATAGGCCAATTGCATCTGAGCCGTTGGTTCAATTGATCCAACGGTCCCAGATCATCTAAGGTTTTTAAATATACAAATGTTATACAGATCATTTCATTATACACCTTCGTCTCTAACATGAAACCCTAGCCGCCTCACTATTCTCTCAACCATCGCCGGAAACCTACCGGCGGTGGTTCACCACCACCTCTGTTCAAACCACCATGAACACCCCATAGCCTCCTCC
>MU736168.1:18536-44854 GCA_026770625.1 Nicotiana glauca
CGGCTCATGACTCATGAGGCCTAGTAACCTAGGCTCTGATACCAACTTGTCACGACCCCAATCCCGGTCGTGATGGCGCCCAACATAATTGCTAGGCAAGCCCGACCAAATACACTCTCAACCTGAGCATGAAGCTCAAAACCAATTATTTAAATATCTTTAACAACAATAAAGCTAAAAGATTAAGCTGAATATCACGATAACACGGAATATACTCCCAAAGACCTGGGGCTCGTGAGTCTAGAGCCTCTAACAATACAGTGTGACAAGACTCCAAATAATACAATGTCTCAACACTGCGGAAAGATAATAAAAGGGATAGGAGAGGAGTCGGGTCCTGTGGACGTCAGGCAGCTACCTCGACAACTCCGGATAAACTCTAAAATCAGCAAAAGCTCAGCTAAACTCCCGAGATACCTGGATCTGCACACATGGTGCAGGGAGTAAAGTGAGTACTTCCAACTCAGTGGTAATAAGTGTAAATAATAACTGAGCGGTAAGAAATCATGTAAGAGCACTCTATCATGCTATATAGTACAATACAACCTTTTGAACAAAATAGCAAAAAAACGTGAAAATTCTTTAGAAACATCTAGCTCAGTTTAAAAATCTCTTTTAAAATATTCTTTTTCCAACATTAAGCATATGAATGTGATATCAGGTAGTGCAAGTCCGCACACAAGTCAGCCCATTGGGCACAACACTCTGTCAACAAATAACACCAGGGTATCTGGTACACAGTGTAAGAAATAACATGGATGCCAATGATATGAGAGTGCTAAATGTCATGCCATGTAGTACAAACAGGAATCAATGCGTGAATGCAATGCAATGCACATGACCGCTACGGCGTACAGCCCGATCCATTTGGGTACCCGCGCTCACTGTGGGGGTTCAGACTCCGGAGGGGCACCTACAGCCCAAGCGCAATATCAATATCACACCGCTGCGGCGTGCAGCCCGATCCATCATCAGTCCAAAAATGCACATGCAGCACTGCTGCGGTGCGCAGCCGGATCCACACTCAGCCCAGATATATGCACATAAGCCACACAACACAGTCAAGTTTATCATTTTCAGTTCCAATTATTAGGAATTATAGCTTAAGTGTTTAACACTTTAGAAATTTACTAATCATTTCGAGATAGTGTTTAACTCAGGACTGATATCATGGAAACATACTAAGCATCATGGAAACAGTGATAATAATCCCTAAGGGATCCAAATAATCGGCACGAAGCCCAAAACATGGCAATCAGCCCAAATCATGATAACATCAAGTAGTTTTCAGTCAATCACGCAGTAAAATCAATAGCCGGGACGGACCAAGTCAAAATCCCCAACGGTGCTCTACCCCACGCTCATACCTAGCATGCAAGTCACCTCAATACAGCACTATGATGTGCAAATCCGGGGTTTCAAACCCTCAGGATATCATTTACAAGTATTACTCACCTCGAACCGGTGAAATCTCTAGATCGCGACGCCTTTGCCCCTCAATTCGGCCTCCACGCTCATCGAATCTAACCAAAATCAGAGCGAATGCATTACAATATGCTAAGGGAACAATGCCCAATCGAAAATTATCAAAAATCTCGAAACTAGCAAAACCCGAGCCCCGGGCCCACTTCTCGAAAAATTACGAAATTTACATTACCGAACTCCTCGTCTCTCCACGAGTCTACCCGTATCAAATTCATCAAAATCGGAGTCCATTGGCCCCCTCAAATTCCAAGTTTACACTTTTTTAGGTTTCAAGCCCTAACTACCATTTTTAACCCTTAAATCCTTGAATTTCAATGATTAAATCAATATTTTTACACCATAATGACATATTTCGAATCCAAATATTCATACCTGATGATATCCCTTCAAATCCTCTTTAAAATCGCCCAAAATCGCCTCTCGTTCGAAGTCCAAATCGTTTCTTCTTTTTCCAAGTTTGTGAACATTGTTCACTATAACACAGGCCCAATTTTCGCTTCTGCGTTTCCCATAACCGCTTTTGCGGTATCGCTTCTGCGCCCAATTATCCGCTTCTGCGATTTCTCACTTAATTTTCCACGACCGCTTCTGCGACACAGAAACTCGCTTCTGCGGATCCCTAATTCCGCTTCTGCGGTCAATACTCCGCTCCTGCGGCCCCGCTTATGCGGACCATGTTCCGCTTCTGCGAAACTTCACCACCCAAGCCAAACTCACTTCTGTGCTCCTTCATCCGCTTCTGCGGAGCCGCTTCTGCGGTCCATTTCCGCAGAAGCGGAAATACAAGCTGACAGCAAAACACACCTGAAGCCAAATTCAAAAACTTCTCGTTTTAACACCCGTTCTCACCTCTAGGCCCCCGGGACCTCAACCAAAAACACCAACACATCCAAAAACCTTATTCAAACTTGTTCCAATCATCAAAACACTATCGTTAACATCAAAATCATCAAATTTCACCAAATCAAAGCTTAAGTTCTTCAAGAACTTCCGAAATGCTCTTTCGATCAAAAACCTGACCAAACGATATCCGAATGACCTGAAAAATTACAAACATATCCAAAATCACCTAACGAAACTACTGCAACTCTCAGAATTCCATTCCGACCCTCGGATCAAAATCTCACCCATCCATCGGAAAATTCACCAAAATTCAAACTTCGCCAATTCAAGCCTAATTCTACACCGGACCTCCAAATTCAATTTTGATCGCACTCCTACGCCACAAATCATCCCTCGAAGCTAACCGAATCATCAGAATTCACATCCGAGCCTCCTAACTAAATAGTCAACTTCCAGTTGACTTTTCCAAAACAAGCTCCCTTCTAAGAGGCTAAGAGGCTAAGTGCCTCATTTCCGACTAAAACCAATTCAATTCTATCTGATTCATTCAAATACTGATATTGAAGCATAGAACAACATAATATGGGGAAAACGGGGCGGTAACTCACGTGACAATGGGCCGAGTCGTCACACTATGCTAATTATATCGTTGTGATTCTTAGTATAATCAACCGTTTATATAATAGACGTTTATATTAATTTCATACATATCGGCATATAGCAACCATATAAGTCCATTCACTAATATGGTTGTAGTCATATAACTTATGCTAATTATATCATTGTGATTCTTAGTAATATCGATCGTTTATATTAATTTCATACATATCTGCCTATAGCAGCCATATAATTATATTCACTAGTATGACCTTGTTTATATAATAGCAAATATGTAATTCAACATATTTTTATTTGTTAATCTTAATTGTAATAATCTTCACCAAATATCTTAATTATAATAAAAGGAAAATTATGATTAAATTTTAGAACTAAAATGTATTCTAACATCTTTACTAGGAGGGAAAATAAGATGATATTTTTGGACTAAAATGTCAAATACAATTTTCGGAGGGAAACAAAGAGAAAAGTAAAAATATGATTGGAGGGAAATAGAAAGTTTTGAGTCTTTTAATATCTCTTAAACAGAAGAACAACATTTTCAACTCTTTAAACAAAATAGATACTCTAAACACGAATGCTAGCGGATGGATTGAAGATGAATTCTATCCATGGTTTCGGATGGACGTGTCCAGTTCGTACATCAAGCGTGATTTTGTGGTAATTTTTTTAAAAATATTTTTATGATTTGATAACTGTTGATTATTCCAACTAGCAATGAACCATGAACCTTATCTTTACATTATGTTCTTGCAGTTTCTTCCAAAGAGCATCTTTGGCTATCTTCCTCCTATTTCGGTTAAAACAATGCTTCGATATAATTGGGAAGGAATGGATTGTGACTTCCACAAGTGGTGTTCGGAGAAGACTCGTTAATGGTGGAAATAATTTATTGTCGACAATAATCTGAAGAAAGGGAGTGTTCTTCTCTTGGAACTAGTTCAGGCTACATCAGGGGCTGTGATCTTCTCTGTCGAAGTGCTAGGATAAACTAATGTTTAGCTTGATAATTTCTTCTCTTTAGTTATATTTACTAACTTCAAGTGGATCAAAGTAATGGATTAATATGATTGTTCTTTATAATATTGTTTGTGTTTTTTCCATTTATTATTGTTATATTTATTTATTTTAAGAAGACTATTGGTTTAAAAATAGCCATTTAAAATTGAGAAATTATTTAACAATATATTTAGTGCAGAAGTCCCCCTATTATTTTCTATCATTTTACAACCAAGAACAAAACTAGGAAAATTAATTTTTTTTTTAAGTTTAAAAATCGACATTACTTTGCTCATAGTGGAAAAATCAACAAGAAAAATCAAAAATTGTATTTACCACTACAAAATTTTGGAGACCGATCCGTTATTAATTAGAATTCAACCACCAAGATGAAGGTAAAGACTATGAGATAAAACCTATAAAGTGCACTATCACTATATGACAGAAGTGTAAAAAAAAAGATTTTAAAATCCAAAATCTATGAAGTGCACTGCCACTATATGGCGAAAGTTTTAAAAAAATTCAAAATCTGTATAGGAGGATGGATAAAGACAAACTTCTATAATTAAGTAGTCATGGAGGGGAGTAATGGTTGCATGGAGGAGTGCAATGGTGCATAGATGAGTGAAATTGACTACTGAAAAGTGTAATAGTTGCATGAAGGAGTGGAAGGGACTACTGAGAAGTGTAATAGATGCATGGAGGAGTGGAAGGGGCTGTTAGGATATGTAATGTCCGCATGGAGGAGCGGATATGGCTACTGGGAAGTGTAACGGTTGCATAGGGACTCTACAAAGAGACTTTAAGTCCTACTGGGAAGTGGACCAGCTTATAAGCTTAGCCAAACACCCTCTTAGTCACCAAGTTTTTTCACCGCTAAAGCCTAAAATATAACTAATTTTAGACAAATAATGATTTTCACTAGTTGCCTACAATATTAGAGATGAAACTAGTTTGTCACCAGTAACTTTAGATATTGTGACTAATGTTACTAAATAACTAGCGACAATCCATTTTTTTGGTGGAAAACTTGAGTAGATAAAGATATCGCTACAAAATTTTTGTTTCTTCACTAAATATATGTGCGTGTGCATTTAAGTACGACTCTAATTTTTGTTCAAAAAAGATAATAACAGTGATGAACTTTTTATGCTGCCTAATAATTTCATAGGTAAAATAGAGATGATACACCGATCGTCACTAATTTGTTTATGTTATTAGTGACAAAAACTAAGGTTGCAAAAAATATAAAACTTTTAGTGAGGAAACTATTTAGTAGCGAAAATATAACTAATTTTAAAACGAACAATTATTTGTCACCAATTATTTACAACATTAGTGACGAAACTAATTTATCACCAATAATATTAATTTTGTGGCTAATATTAATTAATATTTGGCGCCAATTCATTTTTTTGTGGGAAACTTTAGTAGACAAAAATTTTTGCTATAAAATTTATGTTTTGTCACTAAAAGTATGTGCCTCATGTATTTAAGTACGGAATATAATTTTAGTGACAACAAATGAATAATTAGTGATAAATTTTCTATTGTAGCTAATATTTTCGTAGTTAAAAATCATATTTGTTGTAGTGGCTTCTTAGTTGAAGCACTATATATTTAAGTGTTAGGGTTAGAAAGTATTACAATATTATTTTAGTGATACAGTAATATAGAAACTATAATACAATAGTTTAATCGTATTTTTTTAGTATACTATGCGTATATTTTAGTTTATTTCATTTAATTGGTATAGTATATGGATATGGGTATAAATTGCTTTATAAAAAGTAACGTAACATGCATGTGTAAATGTGAAAGAAGCATGGGGAAGGTAAGACAATTAAACTAATAAGAGAGAATTGGAGGGAAAAAATNTATTGTTTGTATTTTTCATTTATTATTGTTATATTTATTTATTTTAAGAAGACTATTGGTTTAAAAATAGCCAATTAAAATTGAGAAATTATTTAACAATATATTTAGTGAAGAAGTACCCCTACTCTTTTCTATCATTTTACAACCAAGAACAAAACTAGGAAAACTAATTTTTTTTAAGTTTAAAAATCGACATTACTTTGCTCATAGTGGAAAAATCAACACGAAAAATCAAAAATTGTATTTACCACTACAAAATTTTGGAGACCGATCCGTTATTAATTAGAATTCAACCACCAAGATGAAGATAAAGACTATGAGATAAAACCTATAAAGTGCACTATCACTATATGACAGAAGTGTAAAAAAAAAAATTTTAAAAATCCAAAATCTGTGAAGTGCACTGCCACTATATGGCAAAAGTTAAAAAAGAAAAATTCAAAATCTGTATAGGCGGATGGATAAAGAAAAACTTCTATAATTAAGTACTCATGGAGGAAAGTAATGGTTGCATGGAGGAGTGCAATGGTGCATAGATAAGTGAAATTGACTACTGAAAAGTGTAACGATTGCATGAAGGAGTGGAAGGGACTACTGGGAAGTGTAATAGATGCATGAAGGAGTGGAAGTGGCTGTTAGGATGTGTAATGTCTGCATAGAAGAGCGGATATGGCTACCGGAAAGTGTAACGGTTGCATAGGGACTCTACAAAGAGACTTTAAGTCCTACTGGAAAGTGGACCATCTTATAAGCTTAGCCAAACACCCTCTTAGTCACCAAGTTTTTTCACCGCTAAAGCCTAAAATATAACTAATTTTAGACAAATAATGATTTTCACTAGTTGCCTACAATATTAGAGATGAAACTAGTTTGTCACCAGTAACTTTAGATATTGTGACTAGTGTTACTAAATAACTAGCGACAATCCATTTTTTTGGTGGAAAACTTGAGTAGATAAAGCTATCGCTACAAAATTTTTGTTTCTTCACTAAATATATGTGCGTGTGCATTTAAGTACGACTCTAATTTTTGTTCAAAAAAGATAATAACAGTGATGAACTTTTTATGCTGCCTAATAATTTCATAGGTAAAATAGAGATGATACACCGATCGTCACTAATTTGTTTATGTTATTAGTGACAAAAACTAAGGTTGCAAAAAATATAAAACTTTTAGTGAGGAAACTATTTAGTAGCGAAAATATAACTAATTTTAAAACGAACAATTATTTGTCACCAATTATTTACAACATTAGTGACGAAACTAATTTATCACCAATAATATTAATTTTGTGGCTAATATTAATTAATATTTGGCGCCAATTCATTTTTTTGTGGGAAACTTTAGTAGACAAAAATTTTTGCTATAAAATTTATGTTTTGTCACTAAAAGTATGTGCCTCATGTATTTAAGTACGGAATATAATTTTAGTGACAACAAATGAATAATTAGTGATAAATTTTCTATTGTAGCTAATATTTTCGTAGTTAAAAATCATATTTGTTGTAGTGGCTTCTTAGTTGAAGCACTATATATTTAAGTGTTAGGGTTAGAAAGTATTACAATATTATTTTAGTGATACAGTAATATAGAAACTATAATACAATAGTTTAATCGTATTTTTTTAGTATACTATGCGTATATTTTAGTTTATTTCATTTAATTGGTATAGTATATGGATATGGGTATAAATTGCTTTATAAAAAGTAACGTAACATGCATGTGTAAATGTGAAAGAAGCATGGGGAAGGTAAGACAATTAAACTAATAAGAGAGAATTGGAGGGAAAAAATTAAATTAAAAAACACATCTGCTAAAGGGTATATCTGGAAAACAAAATACTTAAATATCCATTATGCCCTCAAAAGCCGTGCGAAGTTACCATAATACCCCCATTTTGGACATTTGGGCCATTCTTAGTTTGGCCAAATATATTTTCCCTTTAATTTTATCTTTTAAATTGGGAGAATACCTAAAAACCCCTTAAACTAGGCACAGAGTATTTAACAATTGTCAATCCCATAAATGCCGATGTAGCAAAGAACATAGATACATTCTTTTTTAGGAGTGTGAGCGTGAAAACATATTGAAAAATCAGCTTCCAAATGGGCTATTTTTTAACTGTAAAACTGTCACATAATCATATACAATGATTTATTTGTTACAATTGTATATTTCTTCTTGTTTTATGTTAATATACAATGCATACTTTACTATTATTATTTCTTTTCTTTTAATTTCTTTTATAGATACAATGTTTATTTGTTGGAACTGTGTATTTCCCCTTTTTTTGTCAGGTCAAATTTGGCTGGAACTCAATCATTTTAGCAAATAAAAAAGTTCTAACCAAAGTAATAGAACACCAACAGTATATTTCTTTTTATTTTTTCTTCATATGCAATGGTATTTATTTCAACTTTGTATTTTTATTTCAAGTCAAGTGAATATAATTTCTTTGGCTAGAGCTCAATTAATTTCTACTAGATAACAAAGATATAGAAGAATAATAAAATTGCAATTGTATAATTTTTATTTCCTTTTTAGATGCAACGGCCATTTTTTTAAACAGTGTATTATTTATTTTTTAGAAAAAGTCTGTATAAAATACTTGCTTAGAGATCCAAAATTTTTAGGTAAGTCAAAAAAGTTAGCCAGAATTATGAAGTTCAAACTGTGTATCTTTTTACATCTCTTTTAGATGCAATGTCTATTTTTTTTTGTCAACTGTGCATTTCCTTTTTCTTAGGCAAAATTTGAAAAATTTAATTAAAACTTCATTATTTTTAGCCAAAAAGTTTTTGCCTAACTAGTGGAGTTCTAGCTAAATTCTATTACAAATTTTATACGAAAAAGATGATCCAAATAATTAATACATTTAAAGAGGTAAAAATATATTTTATTACCGAAAATTCCAAATGGACACAAAAATCCATGTGGCAGGTGCGTATATGCCACTTTTCTAGGATGAGATCGTTCAGGGTGTAACAATTGTCGAATAGCCAAGTTCAGGGGATAATTCAGACTAGTAATAGTTTAAGGGGTCGTTTGGTTGGAATATGATTTATACCGGCATAAGTTGTGCCGGTATAAGTTATACTGGGATAAGTTATGCTGGGATTAGTTATGCTGGGATTGTTGTTTATTCATTGTTTGATATGTAGTACTAAGAATGACAATTGCATAATTTCTAAGAAGAATCTATAAGTTATACCGGTGCTAATTACCCCACATTCTATAAGGTATAAGTTATCCAAGTATTAAAATTAACACCGGGATAACTTATACCTGATTTGCTAACCAAACAGTGTATTAAGGTGATATTAAAGTTTTATACCATTCTTATATCTTCTTATACTTCGTACCAAACGACCCCCTAAGAATATAACCAATAATTCATGTCAAGTTTAGAGAGATTTTAGGATATTAAGCCTTTAAAATTAGATGAAGATGCCGGTGGCTCCTTGTTTCGTCCAATTAGCATTCACATGGACGTTAGTTTTAACTTAGTTTTGAATTTTCCGTTATCTTTATATGTTTTTGTAGTCATGGACTAAAAGTGACACACTTCAACTTGAAGGACTATTTATGTTAAAGGTTAAGAACCTAAGAGTGATAAATAATTTGTGTGTAAACCTTGAAGATAATGAATTGTATCCCAACACAAACACACAAAAAAAACTATCCGATTGTTGGGCAAAGTTATGCTATAATTGTGTTGATGGGAGGAAGTAAATATCCGGTGGAGTAGTCGATTCCCATATGTCTTATGCAATTGTATTTATTAAATGTAGTAGGTACCGGGTGGAAAAATCAAGGTGCTCACGAGCTCGTAGAAACAATTTTTGTTAAAGTAAAGTATTAGGACCAAATAGATCTTCCCATATATGCAAAACACTATTTTGATCGTTTTCTCTTCAAGTAAGATTGCTCCACTCGAATAGCTGATTTCGGCAATAGTGAAGTCAAAGTTCAAACTGTTTCCTGCGGTTGATTGTGAAACAGTCCATAAAGCAGGTAGATTGTTACATGTTAAAGTGGATTTTCAATTATTTTGAACTGATTAAATGGGATCTGCTTCCATGATACCCAGTTGAGCAGCAAACGGAATATATGTGCTGTACTGCTTTCTGGGTTTGACTAGAGTTGGGAGGAAAATACTGATTTCTTATTCTATCAAGAATTTGACTAATAAGTAATGGAACAAAGTTTATTCTAATTGAAAGCATCTCCTCCTATAAAAACTGAGGAAGATGTCACTTTTACATGTATTATAATGGTACAATTGACATTCAATATTGTCAAAGCTGTTCGTGTTTTTTCAGTTTTTACTCTCAATCCATGGCCTTTTCTCATGGGAGTGTTATACACCTCAACCCCAGAAAATAAATGAAGAATTTGATGGAGGTGACAGGTGATCTTCCACCCATTCTCCCACACCTAAACCCCTTTCTTATATCAATGCTATAAAAACCAAGCAAAGATAAATATAACAGGAAGAAAAAAAACATTCGGCTGTCCAAGGAACCTGTGGTCAGGGTGGCAACTGTGAGAGCTGGTTATGAATTTGAGCATGGACTGGAGCTTCAGCTTGTAACTGGGGCTGCTTTTGCTGCTCAGCATATCTGTTTATTCGTTCAAGCAACTGAGTTGCTTTTCGTTTGCCCCTATCAGTGCCATTTTGTACTAAATCTAGCAACGGCCCCATTACTTCTAGCTCCTGAACCTCTACCATATGATGTTGGTCCCCAGAGCAGAGGTGTACCAAAACTGCAACTGCATTTTCTTTGTTCCTGGGAGACCCATTTGCAATCACATTTACCAAAACAGGAACTGCCCCTGCAGCTCCAATGGCTGCCTTCCCTTCTGGGTGACTAGCCAATATTGCTAAAATGGCAAGTGCCTCATCGACCATACCACCTTGAGGTTCAGTAAGCAGCTGCATTAGAGTGGGTACAACTCCAGCCCTTACTGCCTTGCCCTTGTTCCCTTGATAAATGCACAGATTGAAAAGTGCAGTAGCTGCATCTTTCTTCCCTCTCTGGGTGCCATCACTTAGCAATATCACAAGTGGAGAAATTGCTCCATAAGTACCAATTATGACCTTATTTTCATCTATAACAGAAAGGCTAAATAGGGCGGCGGCTGCATTTTCACGTGCTTCCATGCTCCCCTTCTTAAGCACATGGACGATACCAGGCACTGCCCCTGATGTTACAATGCTCCGTTTGTTGTCCTCACAAATAGAGAGGTTAAGTAGTGCTGTAACAGCATGCTCTTGGATCCGAGAATCGGGTGTGGAAAGAAGGTCGACGAGCAGAGGAATAGCACCTGCTTCAGCTATTGCAACACGATTATCAGCATTGCGCTTAGCAAGTAGGCGTATTTCACCTGTGGCAGAGAGCCGATCTTCAGGTTTGCCAGATGTGAGCTTTCTCAGGAGATCTTCTATCTTTGAGTGCTCAGCAGGCGTGCATGCAGATGCTGCCTTATTGGATAAACTACCCGGTCGTTTGGGTGGTTCAACCCCATTCACTTCACACCACTGTGCTACGAGGCTTCGCAACACATAGTTTGGAGTGAGAGTATTGCTTGTGAGGACTTGTTGTGTCTTGGGACAAGTGCTATGCCCTGCTTCCAGCCACTTCTCAATAGAAGAACGCTCATAAGTCTGGAGTGGAGGAAACCATATTTATTGTTAGCAAACTACGATATGTAATGATAACTACAGTTCAAATTTAGCCTACCAACATGAAACCACATCTTCCATGAACATAAGGTCTATAAGGCATGTGCCTCATAGAGAAGTAGCATAGATGCGACATAAATCCTGCATCAAGATTTTGGCAGAATATATAATTGCTCAAGAAATAATCTCATAAATCAGCAAGGACCATATAACAATAAAATTGAACACGAATCACCTGTCTGTCTATACTTTTCAGCATATGAATCAGTCTGCTTTACTGATTGAAAGAGAAACAAACAATAATCACTGTCTACCTTATTCCTCCTTTCTCTATTTAAAGTGATACAACTGATTTCAAAGCACTTCACGGAAAAAGATTGAAAATGTGCTGGATCTGAGAGCTTGTCAAAATTAATTATAAAGGCTGCGCAAAATGTTCCATCTGGCTCTACTAGCAAGAGCCAGAGAGATATTGGGTGTAGGAGCCACTAGTATTAAAGTTATTATTTAATACACATGTTATAGTCCCCCTAGAAGATGGATAGCTTTTTCCATGATTGTTTAGGTTATATTTACTCTATTTACTGGGGAAAAAAAGAAGGAAACAAGATAAGAGGGACCTGCAGCGAATGAAATGATCATGACCTGGTTTTGACAGTCTGAGTCACATCCATGCATGCACCAATACAAGATAATAATTATGTATCCTCACAAATGCAAGATAGAAGAAATGGAAGGACTCTGTTAAAAACGTCTTTGCTGTCATCAGGAAGCTAGAGAAATGGATAATAAGGCAACCAATTTTAACGGGGAAAAGGCAAGATAAAGATCCAACAATTTTACCTGCCCAGATGAAACAATGACAGGATCTTTCATCAATTCCAGGGATATAGGACACCGAAAATCATCAGGTATTACTGGGGCCTTATAAGTTGTCCCTGTAGATGCTTGTCCACTACAAGTTGAAGACTTCTCCCTCGAAGAAGAATCACTCTCCGGATTCTCAGTCAGCACAAAGTCCTTCATTTTCCTCAATAGTACTGACATCTTCTCTATCCTTTCCTCTATATCTTCGCCAGTAGCAGTGATCATTCCATGCAAAGCACATGATTCTTGTGTGAGATCATCTATTCCAGTCAGCTGTAACTTCTCAACCAATTGCCTTAGGACAACTGGATCTATAGCAGCATCAATACTCTTACTATAAATGGACAATAGATCCTCATGTAGTTCGGCATCAGGCGTATCAACCCTTCCTTTGGCTCTTTGGAACTGAGAAAGAACAAGCTCTACCTGGAAATTGAAGCCACAGATGGAAAAGAATAATTGCATAGCTGCACATCAAGAGATGTATCCATCCACAATAAATGAAGACTTAATGAGGTAATGCTTTTACCTGCTCTTTAACTTCATCAGAAATGTCAAGCTCTTCATAATGAACTCCACTTAAAGCTTGTTCTAGCTGGGCTGTCACTTCGTGAAATTTATTCATTATCTGCTCCCTTTCTAACACCTGCAAAGAGAAATTCCTAGAATTGAGCTTTACTCTGTAGGTCAAGATAGGGCCGATGTTTCAGCTAAACATACAGTGCTCTACAAGGACTAAAGTTAATCACTCATACATGTAGGGAATTATTTGCAGTTGAAATAGAAATCTGCTCAATACGCAACACCAGCTATGATCCAAATGATGACTGTGAGAATCATTTTACCATGCAAACTCTTGTTTAGTAGATGTAAAGGCAGCACTTCAGGGAGAAGAAATGAGGAGTTCAGACGTCTTGATGACCTAAAAGCCGTGGATCAGGCATGCTATTAAAGGCTCACTTTAAGGTAGCAGAATAATAGCTTCCAAATCCATTACAGAGTCCTCTCCCTAAAGAAAACAACTACTCCATTATCAGTTTACAACATAATGCCCCAACAGGGAGATACTTACCAAAGTGAACTACAAAACGGTTGAGATGCCACTAATGTTATAGGAGAGTGAGTGTTGGGCCTCTAACACCTAATTTCTCCACAACGCGAACGCCAAAATGCAGATGTTAAATAGATGTGCATCATATAAGATTAGACAAGGTTAGGATTGATCACATTTGACAAAAGAGATACAAGTAGCACAGTGCACCCTACACGCATAAAGGATAAACTGAAGAAGGTCGCCTGACATGGTTTGATCATGTCCAAATAGATCTTCGAATGTACTACCCTGTAAGTGCAACAATATGATGATTGAAAATATTAAAAATGAAAGGTAGCCCTAAATTAAAAGAAAAAAGTTAGCTAACGCACAGACAGTATCACAATCCATGCAGATTTATCGAAAGTGCAAAACATAATGGAAGCAAAAGCTTAGTTGCGTTGGTAAACTTACATCAGGTTCGATGTTTCACTACAGGTCTTTTAGTTTGTTTAGATATTTGTACATAGAAAATGTAAAGAATCTCTAGTGTTCAAGAAACTGTAATTGGTAGGATTATGAATATTAGAACGGGACAAGCCTAATGGAGTGGAATAGATATTGAGGATCATAGACTCAACGGCAAATACTTTGGGTTTGAAGAGCATTAGTTCTTGTAGAAAGCCCCAATAGCAATTGTCAAAAGACAGCTGTCAGCTATGGGAATAACCTGCTGTCCTCTTCTATTTCTTTTATCTTTTAGATCTTTTTGGATAAGATTCTTTTTTTACTTCACGATCTCATAAGCAAAGTGTTACATTTTTGACAATTATTGATTTTGCACGTGTTATGAGACATCATTACCTGACTTGAGTTGTCACAAGCCTTTTGTTGAAGACATAATTAACTAATTGAATATATTCTCCCTCTAATAACTTAAGTATTTCGATGAGATGGTCATACACTTCAACATAGTATTAGAGCAGGCATAGGTGCTGGGTTCGTGTCTCACTGCCACCCATTATTAAAATAAGATCAACGTGCTTGGTTAACGAAAGAAGTCATGCAGGCATGCACGTGCGGAGGGCGTTGAAAACACAATTAACTAAATAAATATTTGTTCTCGCTAATAACCTAAACTTTTAGATGAGATGGTCAAACACTTCAACACCCTTCAATTCCTAAATTTTCAGCTCAAAATTTTGATCATCACATATTTAACTTAAAAGAGCACATAAAATCTTCCAGTCCCTGCATTGCAACTCTCTTCAGATTCTATGTATTAGCTTCTCTATCAAGATGCTGCAACTAGTTTCCTTTCAAAAGAACTTACTTTAAAATCATTCTAACAAAGAAAGTCTAATCCAATGTGAGATCCCGAATAGGCAAGTACAAATCAAACGTTTCATGATAAATGCATGGATTCTTCTCTTTCCTAGTTTGCATTTTAATCTCATTCACTGTCAGCTCCCCACTTTTGAAAGTAGGAGAGGGAGATGAACAAGAAAAGTTCAACACAAGGGTTCAGCCATATAGCAAGTACCATTTCCGCCAGCATACTGAACATGCCAACCTTGTTGGTGTTGCATTTCCTCAATAAAAACAAAAGGCTAAACGAATAGGCAATGATATGTAATCATTGCATAGGAAACAAGAGCATTTCTAAGAGGTTTGGTGGCAAACAGGTAGTGGATTTCTCCATAAACTTAAGTATTGAGAGTGTTGGGTTTGTTATTCAATAAATAATAACAAAAGAGGTATGAATGGAAAATGGTGGTAAAAGAAATGGAGGGATGACCCGCGACCCGGTCCGGTCTAGCCCGTTTTTCTTTCCCGGATTAATTTAAATTCGTTTTAAATTTCCCATAAAAATTTCCAACAACCATGACTGTTCTGAAAGGTTGCAAACCTCTTCAAAGGGTCACACCTGTTCCAACAGTCATGACTGTTTTGAAAGGTTGCAAACCTCTTCAGAGGGTCACACCTGTTCCAACAGCCATGACTATTCTGAAAGGTTGCAAACCTCTTCAGAAACATCACCAAGTTGGCTATACATAGACCTTCAATTCCCAGAATATTTACTTACGAAATTTTCTGAATCTTCTTCTTCTTCTTCTGCACAAAATGTTCCAGTGTGTTTTACGACCATCGAGTGGTTCGCCGATCACTAGAGTTTTAGGTACCGATATACTGGTGAGTTAAATCGTTCTATCCTGGGAGGATATATTCCAAAACCTCGGATACTTGAGGGGAATAATTTTCTTAATGACACACTGTGTATTCAGTGGGCTCGATTTGTTCCTATAACGTTTTTCCAGAATTTATTTTGAAGAAGTTTACTGTTTTCGGAATTTAATTTCTACTAACTTTCTGTTTCTGTTTTCAGAAATATTATTATTTAATTTACAGCAATACAGATTTATAACAATCTTAAGGAAATTATAGAGAATTAAAATTCGATGATCGACAGAGGGAAAGACAATGTATGGAATCCTCGAATAAACTGCTGAAGGTTAAAAGTTTTTTGGTATTTGTTTCTAAGCCGTTATATTGGGATTACAATGCAGTATGAATTACGAAATATTCTAACATGTTGGTTTGGACGTTTGGATTCACTGGTTTGTGTATACATTCTAGTGAATTGAAGAGAAGTCAAATCAGATTCAAAGTTCACAACTATTAGTATATTGTTCAACTTTCCAAGACCATGAAGATGTGCCAATTTAATTTTTATTTTGGAAAGTTGGTACTACTTTAAGAGAAGTACTTACTAATACTAATTGTTGAAAGTAATTGATCTCACTTGACTAACTGCTTATGTATTTGTTAATGCTTGTGATGTGGAGAAAATAATTCAGTTGGCTGAAAGTCGCCATTGAGTCTGCAAATGAAAACGCAAAGGCCTCTAATTGACTCATGCGTGAGATAAGGAATATATTCCCTCGCTTGATTGAAAATTGCATAATTAACAATTTGGAGGTTAATTTCGGTATTTCCATTTAAGCAATTTATTCTTTGTCAATTCATTTTGTTGAATCAGTGCTTCCTTTCTTCAACATTCAAAGATGGAATATGAATATTGGAGATCACGTGAAGGTCACAATAACAATTGGATCACAAACCGCAACAATTCTTTGGGGGAAATAAAATTAAACATGAAAGGGTACAAAAGCAAAGGTTGTGCCTCTTTAGAAAAGTAGGACTCGGATTTTGATATGGCGTAAGTGGCCAAATTCAAACGAGCGAGTTAAGAAGAAAGTGAGAATATTTCGATTTCTACTTTCTTTACTCTAGTTATTTTTTATTTCCCGTCCTTTGTAGTTTATGATATCTTACTTCTATAAATGGTAGAGTAGAATTATAGGATGATCCCATATTTAAAATCTGAAATTATATGGATGATTAGAAATAGCATATAATTACAGTTAATTTTGTTATTTCTTTGACCAAATAAAAGACTATTATTAGTTGCTATAAAATTTGGTATTATGCATGGTATTTCAAGAAAGTAAGACATGAATTAGGCTTACACTAAATACTTGGAAGTATTCTTGAGATAATCAAAAGTGTTGTAATGGTTTAGTTGGAAAGCCATTTAAAAGAAAATTTAAAATCACCGTGATTTTGTACTGCCGTTATTGAGATTAAAATCGTCGTGATTTTCTACTCCTTCTTTGAGATTAATATCTTCGTGATTTTCTACTCGTTCTGAGATCAAAGTCTTTGTGACTTTCTACTCATTTGACGGAGATTAAAATCTACGTGACTTTATACTCGTTTTGGAGATTAAAATCTTAATGATTTTCTACTCCAATTTATTATTCGGTTTGAAGATTAAAAACTTCACCGTTTATTAAATTTGATTGTGTCACATATTATTCGGTTTGAAGATTAAAAACTTCATCGTTTATTTGATCTAGTTATATTAGATGTTACTCGGTTTGAAGATTAAAAACTTCACCGTTTATTAATTCTAAATGTGTCAAATTGGTTTGAAGATTAAAAACTTCACCATTTATTAATTCTGGCTATGTAGTGACACAAACAACAATTCTTGTGGTTGGCTCAACAACGTAATAGGGGCATTGAATATGAATCTCCTTTTGAAGAAATATATTTGGAATATGAAATTATTTACCGAACGATCGCCCCTTAGTTATCGCAATCTAATAGAATTGCGGAAAGAAGGAGTAGAAAGTTAAAGGAGATGATAAATGTATTGTTGTAAGTTCTGGTTTACCCTAGATCTTGTAGGGAGAAGCTAACTGAATACTCAATTGAGTTCCCCATAGCAAAACGCAATCCATTCATATGAAAAATGAATGAAAGGAAGAAAACCTAACTTGAAATATTTCCAAGTGTGGGGGTATTTGGGTAAAGTGCAATTTCTTAAACCCAAAAGGATAAAAATCGGATCGAAAACTGTTGATTCCGTTTTTATAAGATATGCAACAAATAGTAAAACATATCGTTTTCTGATTCATAAATAAGAAAATCTCGACATTCATATTAATAGGGTAATTGAATAAGATAATGTTGAATTCTTTGAGAATATTTATCCATATAAAATGGAATGTAAGTCTTCTAATGAAAGACCTAAACGACCTTGGGAAGAACCAAAGGAAAATACTCCAAGTATAGAAGATCCAAGGCGTAGCAAACGTCAAAGAACATCTACTTTCTTTGGACCAGATTTTGTGACATTCTTTCTTGAAAATGAGCCTCAAACTTTTAAAGCAACTATGTCGTCTTCTGATTCAGCATTTTGGAAAGAGGCAGTCAATAGTGAGATTCAATCAATTTTGGATAGCCATACATGAGAATTGGTTGACCTTCCTCCAGGAAATAAGCCTTTAGGTTCGAAATGGATCTTTAAACGGAAATTTAAAGTTGATGGCACTATTGACAAATAAAAGGCAAGACTTGTTGTCAAAGGTTATAGACAAAATGAAGGCCTTGATTACTTTGACACTTACTCGCCAGTAACAAGGATAATATCTATTAGAGTGTTAGTGGCACTAGTGGCCGTGTATGGTCTTGAAATCCATTAAATTGATGTTAAAACAACTTTCTTAAATGGAGAATTGGAGGAAGAGATTTACATGGAACAACCTGAGGGCTTTGTAGTTCCTGGTAAAGAAAAGAAAGTTTGCAAACTTGTTAAGTCGCTTTATGAACTTAAACAAGCACCCAAACAATGGCATGCAAAATTTGACCAAACAATGTTGGCAAATGGATTTAAAATCAACGAGTGTGACAAATGTGTTTACATTAAAAACACTCCATGTCATGAAGTCATTGTTTTTTTATATGTTGATAACATGTTGATAATGAGCAAAAGTATGACAGATATAAATGCTACAAAACGCATGTTGTCTAGCAAATTCGACATGAAAGACTTAGGAGTTGCTGATGTGATCTTAGGAATCAGAATTCGCAAGACTCCACAAGGTCTAGCATTATCACAATCTCACTACATTGAAAAGGTACTTGACAAGTTCAAGTATTTGGATTTCAAAATTGCCAAAACTCCAATTGACGTGAGTTATGCACTTCAAAAGAATGAAGGTGAAAAAGACTCACGGCTGGACTATGCAAGAGTATTGGGAAGTTTGATATATATCATGAATTGTACGCGACCAGATATAGCATGTGCTATTAGCAAACTAAGTCGGTTTAGAAGTAATCTCAATCAAATACATTGCAATGAAACGAGTTTTGGGGTATCTGAAACATGCCAAAAATTATGTTTTGCATTACAACAAATATCCTTCTGTGATCGACGGATATAGTGATGCAAATTGGATCACCGGATCATCTAAAGTTAAATCCATGAGTGGATATCTTTTCACAATTAGGGGTGGAGCACTATCTTGGAAATCATCCAAACAAATGTGCATCGCCCGTTCTACAATGGAATCTGAATTCATAGCTTTAGATAAGGCCGGTGAAGAAGCTGAATGGCTCCAGAATTTCTTGGAAGATATTCCATTTTGGCCCAAACCTTTGGCACCTATATGTATACATTGTGATAGTCAAGCGGCAATAGGTAGGGCAGGGAGCGTTATGTATAACGGGAAATCTCGTCATATTCGACGGAGACACAATACCGTTAGACAACTGGTAGGATATGACCAGATAGCGTGTCTTTAAGATTACACGTTTAGGAATCACCTATGTGAGTGTGAAGTGTAAGCTGCTTCAAGGAGAATGAAAGTAAAGGCCCATTCTCTAAGCACTCATGAAACCAGGCGGTGTTCATGGCTGAAACAAACACAACCGTGAGAATCATAGATGGTTAAGGATTGATTGTGTGACTTATGTTGTCTAGGTATACAACAAATCTTGACGGTTCAAAGATATCAAATCTACCGATTGGCTGAGTATATCCGATATAAGTTCACTATGGAAAGTTCAAAGGAACCTACTTATCCAGAGGCAATCAATTCTTGCTTGTAAAACACACACACGTCCGTGCATTCCTTTAAGTTTATAGCCATTCCCCATTCATGTGGGGGATTGTTGGGTTAATTTTTAATAAATAATAACAAAAGAGGTGTGAATGGAAAATGGTGGGAAAAGAAATGGAGGGATGACCCGCGACCTGGTCCGGTCTAGCCCGTTTTTCTTTCCCGGATTAATTTAAATTAGTTTTAAATTTCCCGCAAAAATTTCCAACAGCCATGACTGTTCTGGAAGGTTGCAAAACTCTTCAGAGGGTCAAACCTGTTCCAACAGCCATGACTATTCTGAAAGGTTGCAAACCTCTTCAGAAACATCACCAAGTTGGCTATAAATAGACCTTCAAATCCCAGAATATTTACTTACGAAATTTTCTGAATCTTGTTCTTCTTCTGCACAAAATATTCCAGTGTGTTTTACGACCATCGAGTGGTTCGCCGATCACCAGAGTTTTAGGTACCGATACACTGGTGAGTTAAATCGTTCTATCCTGGGAGGATATATTCCAAAACCTCGGGTACTTGAGGGGAATAATTTCCTTAAGGACACACTATGTATTCAGTGGGCTCGATTTGTTCCTATAACGTTTTTACAGAATTTATTTTGAAAAAGTTCACTGTTTTCGGAATTTAATTTCTACTAACTTTCTGTTTCTGTTTTCAGAAAGATTATTATTTAATTTACAGCAATACAGATTTATGACAGAGAGCAGAAATAATAGCACAACCTTCTGATGGTGTGCAATAATCAAAGGACCAATTCATAAAAGCACACATCCTAGCCAATTGAACTCCTCATCATCCAGCAACTTAAGACTTGTCAAATCCCCTTGTTATAAGATCAAGAATCATCACAAGGTACCATTGTATTGAGCCTTTACGGATTACAATTTGGTTTGTACAACATGGCAAATGCATTAAGAAATCAAATTATCAGGCCATAGGATCTTTTTTAAATGGTAATCATGCCAAGGAGAACAGAAGTTGCAGTGTAGAGGTTAAACAAGCGAATATTACTTCAATATGAGTTAACGAAGTCATAATAGGAGCTCAACTATGATTTAGGGAAGTTAACAAGGTTTGCGAATTCCTTGTCCAGGCACTCCCAACACCTACAAACATCATAAGTTTTTGATACTTCTAAAAACCTCCCGTGTATCACCAGAGAACTAATCAAACTTGAGAAAATGTAGTGTCCTTTTGGATTCAGGTAATATAGGGATTTATTGAAAATTCTTCGGATTAGATTGGATATGCCCATTGTTCATCTAGATATATGGCTTTGCATCCCCTCCTACAACATTGGAGTTTAATTCACAGGTAACTGTGCAGTCTCAATCAATAAATCTATCAACAACAACGTCTCAATTCCAACTAGTTCAGCTCAAAATTATGAATCCTCTAAATAATGGTGACATAAATCAAGTAAAATTCCTAAAGTAAAACCAAAAAAGCAGAAAATATATACAAATAATAATAATAATAATAATAATGGGAACACGCACCAGATAAATCTTACTTCCTTCGCTACCGAATTTGAGCAAATCCTTAGTTGATTCAAGAGCTTCGTTCAGTGAAACAAGTGCTTTTATTGAGTCTTCAGAAACTGCCACGTCATTATCTCGAATCTCTTCGAACATTGGAATCAACAACTTGAGCCTCCTTCCCAGATTGCAGTACTCTTTCTTCACTGAAATCCTGAACTCAGAAATGCCTGATATTTCATTCACTATCTCAATCAGCTTTTGCGCTAACGCTCTTTTTTCTTCTCCCATTGCTTTGAAGATCCACAATTTCTCAAAGAAAATATTCAACCGAAAATTTAAAGAAAATGAATATTTAAAGAACCTATAAATATGAGCTAAAGTGAGCTGGAGAATCAGTTTTTTCGGCGTGGCGGCTAAAATAAGCTGTTAATGAAGTTTTACCGGAGCGAGAAGGCTGAGGATTGTTCGTCGGTTATAGTTAACGGCGGTGAAAATATTTAGGAATGGAATGTGGGGTAACTGAGCGAGTGAAGAAGAAAGCAGCCTTTTATTTGGTGATTTTCAGTAACCGTTTGCCTTGTCTGTATGAGTGGTCTTTAAATTCTTTCTGTATTTTAACTCAAAGGAAAAATACTCATAAATTCATTTATTTATTGGAGTGTTTGATTGGATGTCCAAATCATTGTACAATACTAAAGTTAAAGTCAAACTTTGATAAATCAATTGTTTATATATTGTGTTTTCTTATTCAAGGCTCTATAGTTTTCTCGAATTGAATATATTGAGTATTTCTAGTTTATTTTTCTAAATTTAGTCCATCGAGTTATTAATTCAACTTTAAATATACTAATTAACCATTTTCGGATTAAAAAAAAGTTGCGTGAAAACTTATTATTTATGTGAGACCAGCAAATTTTTTTTTTTCCAATCACGAAGGGAAGGTAGACAAAAAGAAAATGTTTTTCACATTGTCATTTCCTCAATTTTGTTTGTTACTTTCCACGAATATAAAACTATTTTTGGATTTACCCCAAGTTATATGGATAAAACAACTAAAGTTTTGTAGTACTAACATGATTTCAGGCCATTGGTTGCCCTCTAAAAGATATATTTCTTTCCTCCCAAAAAACACATTTGTCTCTATTTCCTTCTTAGGCGAAGCATACATTTGTCAAGTCACTAAAATAAAGCTTTGCACAGCATCAAACTATGAAAGGGGACAAAAATTATTTTATTGGCAATAGCAGAGGAATATAAATAGAAATTGTTTTGGAACATTTGCTGACAATTAAATAAACGGAGGGATAAAACTTTAATCTTTTTCTAAACAAAGGATAATAAATAATTTTAAATAATTATTCAAAATTTCTCGTTGCAACCAACTATGAACCTTTCCCATTCACAGGTATACTCAACTACAACAACAACTGCTCTATGCATCAATCCTACACAAATTTGAATCCGTAATAAATCCTCATTGTCAAGCTTACAGATACACACTATCCAATATATATATATATATTGTCAAGCTCACAGATACACACCGTCCAAAAAAAAAAATAGTACAAGAAGAGAAAAATTGGATGTAATTACGAAAGACCAACAACTCTATTTTCTCTTATTTTTTCTGGGAATGAAGAACATTATAGATTGAGGAAAAAGTTTGGTTTGAAGTTATAAAAATAAAAAAAAGTATACTTGAAGATGGAATTAAAACAATTATTTGAGTGTTAAAGTTATGTTTGGCCATGAATTTCATTTGAATAAAGTTAAATAAGCGAAAATCCATATTTCACTTGACTACTTCTCTATGTATTTCTGAAATACCTTACTAGTAATTAAGTTTTGGAAGTACTTATACCCAAAAATCCAAGCTAATATTTAGAAATATTGAAATATTTATGTATGAGTAAATGGGTCCGCTTTTAACATGCATCATGGTTAGTGTGACAAATCCCACTTAAATGAATGCTATAATGACAGCTTGAAAATATTCCTATTTTGTTTAGGAAAAAAGAACTACGAAATGATGTGAGCCTGTTTAAGCTAAGCCATAAAATAACTTAGTGTTGGATATCTTACCTTTTTGACTATTTAAATCGTCAAAAATAACTTTAGATAATACAGTACTAACATTTAACATAGGAATTGGGAAAAATGATAGTAATAAAAAAAGGGCCTTAACAAGGACAACGTAACTTTTGAAGATATTTTTTGCTAGGATTTTCGTCCACTAAACGAAAACATTAGCATCGAGAATCTTGAAAGCATGTGCCTCATAATTGACTGAGCTATCTCATGAATCTGTCCATACTTTAATTATTTTGCAAGTAGCAGATGAACAGTCTGTGAAAATGATTTAAGAGACATTAGTCAAAGATAAAGAAGATATTATTCCGATAATGACCATGTGTATGCAGAGTTGTATTTTCTTTTCACCAATTGCGAATTAGTTCTATTAATAAAGCTGTTAATTAATTTTCCGTGCACAAACAAAATGATTAAAAGATATAAAATTTATAACCAAGACATTGTGTTGTATGTTTTAAATTTGCAAACTTGATGGAAACACCACTTCTGAATTAGTAACTTTTTCGATGCTCCGGCACATATAGTCTATCCGAATATGATGTATGCACAAAATCTTCTATAGGCATAATACATTTGATTTGGTATAACATTACTTATGTCTCTAGAAAAAACTCTTGGTTTGGTCCTTGATCAATAAAAGAGCTCCAATACGAGAAGTCAATCAAGATATATAGTAATTAATCAAAGGTCCAGATGATTACCACTTCTGTGTTGAATATATGTATAGGATAAAATTAGTTTATACTAAATGATTGAATAGTAGCGTGGCACGTGGAATTGAAGATAGAAAAAAAGTAAATCAAGTAACAACTCGTATTGTGAACAGCAGCTGTAGTTGCCATCGGATAAACCCCAAAGGGAGCATTATCAACCAGAGCAGATCGAATGTTTGTCATCGGATAGCATTCAATGAAAAATATTCCTTAGCATTAAATGGGATAGATGTTGCAGAGAATATTTTCATTCATTACCTGCCGTGAGATATTCATCAATGACATCTTTATTGTCATTTAAGAGGGTCTTGACCTTAGAATCTTGTTTCTCTAGGTATAGCTATAAATAGTAGGTTGAACAACCATTGTAACATATGAATTTCTTGGCAAAACTTACGATATATTTCATTCTCAAGCTTAATCAAATAACATTATTCGCTCTTTTACATTGTTCTTATTTCTATCCTCTGAGGCATCACTTTCGAAGCCAAGCTTATCGTTTCCTTCAATTTTGACCACTCGGTCTTATTTTTAGTCATGTTTATTTGTTATTTTTGGATCAAATCAGTTCGCTTATCTATAAACCACGTAACAAATTTAACTGTATCATTTTGCGGGTAAACAGTTTAGCGCCCACTATGGGGCTTAGAATATTGCGTAATTGAGTTGATCTATACATTTATTACTAACTTGTTTGATTCTTTGTTCCTTAGCAAAAAATCGAGAATGACAGCTAATGATGCCAACATCGCACACAACTTGAGGGGCTTGAAAATCTAACTTAACATGAGAATTCAATCAGCGACACCAGCAATGAGGGGGATGAGGCAACTCTGATCCGTGGAGGAAATTACCCCCGACATGTATGGGAGCCAACTCCCGATGACACAGATGATGAACATATTGCGAAAACATGAGGATCCTAAGAGTAGGGGTGGGCATACTACTATTTCTACTTCTTATGCGTCGTATTAACGTCTCTATTGTATTTTTTTTATTTTTTTATATAATAATTTAATTACTTTAACATTTCATTCGAATGATTGCGGTGAGAATGAAGAACTTTTTAGGCAGTTTAACAAAAGTACTTCATTTGGATATTGTCGCGCTCCCTTTTTCTCACGAAATCGGGTTTATAACATTTGGAAGGATAACTCGTTCCTTTTGGGAACTGAATTTGCATTTGAAGAATCGCCACCTAATGATTAGGGTGCATTAGGACACCAAAGGGGTTTTGGTTTGAGCAACCAAAGATAGGATAAGGGCTTGAAATTATTCTAAGGGGAAGGTGTTAGGTGTAAGGCCCCGTGAAATCCCTACTCGAAAACTCGGACCCCGTGGTGCCAAGTTAGGAGCATGTGTTAGCAATTCATAAATATACTTCGCGGCGAGCTTTCTCGCCGCGGCGCGGACCTTTTTGGATTGAATAACACATTAAAAAGTCAAGAATAAGTTTTCAGAAAAATGCAAGAAATGCGATCCAGAATGTGGCCGCAGATCAGGAATGCGGACCGCATATATGCCGCAGAGTGAGTCAGAATGTTGGTTAATATTGAAGTCAGTTATGCGGTCGAAATGCGGTTGCATAATCAAAATGCGGACCGCATAGTCGTCGCATATTTTTCTTTGAATTTTGTGAGGGTCAGTTCTGCGGTACACTTTGCGACCGCAGAACATGAATACGGACCGCATTCTTACCGCAGACTCAGTCAGAGTGTCCAGTTTCTGAGGTGCATTTTGCGGTCCATTATGCGGACCGCATGTTCTGCAATCGCAAATGCGATCGTATATTTGACTCGGGGCTCCAATTTTCTAATTTTTAACCCGACTTCCATATCGATATGTCCAGTGTTATAGCTCATTTTAAGCATTCTTATGAGCATTTCTAGAGGGAGAGAGAGGGTTCTTAGAGAGGGAAATTCTCCCCATAAGATATGACTAAATCCTTGAAGAAAATCAAGTGGAGACCCCTAGACCTTCATCTCAAGAGGTAATACTTCATCACCCCAACTCTTGTTTGTTTTATTCTCAGATATAAGGGGGTCACTAGTGAGGTTATTCATGGGTATAACAATGGATTCCTTGGATGCATGTTAAACCTTAGAGTAGTGGGAGGTGGTGAATTAAAGAGGGGTACAAAGTGATATAAATTGCTCT
>MU736168.1:45720-70784 GCA_026770625.1 Nicotiana glauca
ACTGTGGAATAAATGATAGAGAGGAATCGTAATTGGTGAAATTGAAATAACTGTGATAATATCCCTTATGGTTAGTCGTGAAAACTATTGTTGTGATCTAAATGGTATAACGGGATGTTGAAAAAGATGGAAATGGTATGGATTGTCACCTAAACCTTTTGTGAGTTGTGTTGCTGTTGTTATTGGGATTTGTGGTTGTTGTTCTTAAAACTTGTTGTGGTTATCCTTGTAAATTATTATTGTTGTGGGATTGTTTGGGAATTTTGATTGGTCGGTGGGATCAGGTTGCGCGCCTCAACATGAAGTAATAAGGTGTGGGTTGTGGTGATAAGGGCGGCCGAGGTAATAAGGGTGGAAAGTGATCGATATCACTATTGAAATGAAATATGAGAACGTTGTGAAATTGAAAATGTGGAAATGATGATGGGGAAAGGAGAGCTTGTTAACTTGTTTGCCTTGATTGTCCTCCTTATGTGTACTCAATTGTTGTTTCCTTCTATTGTTTATTACTTGTGTATGGCTTGAGGTTACTCAGGGTAAGGTTTGTTATACATACCAGTACAATTCAAATGTACTGATGTCCCTTTTGCCGGGGGCGCTACATTCGTGTTATGATTGTAGGTGGATCTGCAGCAGGTACTCCAGTCCACCGATCGCAGCTTCCCCTTCATCTTCCATCAGCTTTTGGTGAGCCTCATTCCTCTCGGAGCCCTGCGTGGCTCAGGCCGCTTGTGTCCAAAGTTTTATTTGATTTTGTGTAAGGTATAGCCAGAGCCTTGTTACTGGTGAGTACTGTATTATCCTTTGTAGTTTTAGAGGCTCCGTAGACAGTGAATGTGGGTTAGAAGTTTATGTAAATCCATGTTTCCTTTGTTGGGCAACGAATTGGTAATTTCACTAACTAAATTTTATGTATATATGTTTTGCAAAAAGGGTATTCTAAATTAATTGTTTGGCCAGTTCTTGGAATATTGAGTAAGTAAGACATGGAGCAACACGTGGGGTAGGAGAGGCACCCAGGTCCGCTCGGCTGGCGCTACCCGGTCGGGCGCCGGTTATGTCCCTCGAACTTGGGGCGTGACATTAGGCACCCCTCAGAATCCACTAGTGTGGTTCCCGGCTAGACTATTATTGTGAATTTAGGTACAAATAACATATAGATAAATAAAGCTTCAAATAAGAGGGAATTTTCAAATAATGGTTTACAAATAAACAAAGTCGGAAAGAACAATTAGAAAAAGCTGATTTTTTAAAAGAAAGAGCTGGAATTGCTAAAAGAAGCAAAGAATAAAAGGGAGGGGGGTCCTAGGTTTATTAAAAATATGGATCACCCCACACAATGTCTGGTAATAACTCCTCAATGAGGGGCTACACATGATATTATCGCGTGGTTATCATATCCATATCTAGCCTTCCCACCCTGTTAAGGTATTAAAGCGCGGAATGGTCTCGATTACTTATTGGACTACTAATCCTAAAGGGGAGGGATATTGGGCTTATTTGAGGTTTCAAAAGGTAAAAATCTAATGCGACATACAAAAACATGTATTGCATATTTAGGGGGAAGCATATAAACAAACAGAGGCTCAATTACACCTCCTTGAACAGAAAAGCATATAATTAGCATGACTTTCATATAGTGGTTAATGTCTGATTAAATACCAAACATGAGAGATTTTAAAGGTTGAGGAAGACTGATTTATTACATAATTCAGATAAGAAGCCCGAATAAGTACTGCCTACTGGTTGTAATTAATAGAACAGGTTCAATTTATAGTTATTATCTTATTGCTTGCCTAAGTGTTAAGACGAAGTCCTATAGGCGTGATATCTTCTAAGTTAAGAAAATGTTAAGGCCTGAAATAAATTGTTTGAATGCATACTTGTTAAACTCGCTAAGTGAGAGAATCAGATTATTAAAAGAGAGGCAGGATTTAACGAATTGATTATAAGTTTTGCAACTGACAGTATCCATTATTGCTGATTTTATATCTAACATTGAGTGAGGCGAATAAGATTCAATTAGAAATTCCTATAGGCATGCTTTCTAAGCGTTGCTGATTTTAAACTTTGTAGACATGGGGTAAAAAATGTAGAAGCCTTATAGACATAGTATCTAAATGCATGAGGCTTGTTTTAAACCAATAAACATAGTATCTAGATGTGGAATTTGTTTATGACCTATAAACATGGTATCTAGATGTAATTGAATATGCATAATTGTACAATCCTATATGCATAATTTCTATATGAAGTTGGATATGCAGAATTCAGAATAGACATATAGGCATGATTTCTATTTGAATATGCCGAATTCAGAATACCTACAGACATGATTTCTATATGAAGGTTGGATATGCAGGAATATAGTAGTCCTATAGTCATGATTTCTATATGTATTTGAAATATTATAATAGACCTATAGACATGATCTCTATATGTATCTGAATATGCGGAATTGTAATGGACCTATAGGCATGATTTCTACCCTTTGCATGCAAAGTTACCCACCCTTTTTCACTAGCCAGTCCCAAGCATTTATTACAACTTATTACAAACCAGAATGAATAAAAATTGATTCAACAAAGTTAAAAAAAAAAAAGTACAACCAAAGGAGAGCCTGATTCAGACTTCATGTCTGAATTATGAGATAAACCAACTCAAAGACCACTAATCCAAAGACTTTCTCCAATCTGAGTGTGCCAAAGTTTCCTAAGAGCCTCAATGGGACTCCGGGCAGTGCTCACACCCAAATTGTATCACAGGAATAGGGACAAGTGCAGTGGAAGGGCTTGTATTGCAATAACATGCAATTTAGCTTAAAAAATACCAAATAGATTTATAAAAATATGCAAAAATTATGTTAGATATATTTTATCATAAATATGAGAATCAAATAAATGAATCACCAAAAAATAATAATTTTAGGGATAATTACTAGGTTTTTCCTTGATAAAATAGGGCAATAAATTGATTTAAAAATTAAGAAAAAATAATAAAACCTTGGAACATGCTTATATATGCATATATAGGCTATTTTAAAGGTATTTTGCATATTTAAAAATACAGAGAAAAATTGGGTATCAACAGCTGTCTCTCTTTACTCGGGAAGGATGGAAGAGTTATCGGGTAAAGATATGATGGCCAATTTTGACCGAATGAAATGGTTTGAAGAGGCTTGGCCGTGCTCCATCTTCTGAGCTGCCTACATATCCCTGGTTTTATAGGAATAAAGCCATATGTGGTTCAGGATTCGTCGGCGGAGTATGCCGATAGAGACTTTTCAAGAACGGACGCAATATCCAGGACGGGGTGAACGGTTGAAGTCTGATAGGGCTGCGTGAACTGGAGCGAAATCGCTCCTGTCGAGATGGCCGTGGCTCGCCAGTTTACCTGCAAATAAGCAATACAAGCAAATATTGTGCGGAAATTGAAACATAATGCAAGTTCCCGTCAGACCATGAATGTTGTCTTTGGAAGGTTAGGATGACGTCCTTAGACCATGATGTCCTGGGCCATGATGCGTATAATAAAAGATTCACAGGCCATGAAATGATGCTCTTGGGCTATGCGAATGATGCCTCCGAACCATGATGCCTTTGAATAATGATACGCAAATATTAAAGGAATCCTCAGGCCATGGCATGGCGTTCTTGGGCTATGCGAATGGTGCCTCTAAACAATAATGCCTTCGAATAATTTGGCGATCTTTTAGCCCATGGAATGCAGGACTTGGCGATCTTTCAGCCCATGAGATGCAAAAAGTGGCGATCTTTCAGCCATGCAAGCATAAATAATGTGTCGATCTTTCAGTCATGCAAGCGTAAATAAAGTGGCGATCTTTCAGCCATGCAAGCGTAAATAAAGTGGTGATCTTTCAGCCATGCAAATGTAAATAAAGTGGTAATCTTTCAACCGTGCAAGCGTAAATAAAGTGTCAATCTTTCAGCCATGCAGATACAGATGGAGACAATATTTAGTCTCGGAAGGCAGAATAGTAGCCTTATGAAAATGCAGAGAATGCGGATGGAGACAATTTTTAGTCTCGGAAGGCAGAATGGTAGCCTTATGCAATGTAGAAAAATACAGATGGAGACAGTGTTTAGTCTCAAAAGGCAGAATGGTAGCCTTATGCAATGCAGAAAATACAGATGGAGACAGTGTTTAGTCTCGGAAGGCAGAATGGTAGCCTTATGCAATGCAGAAAATGCAGATGGAGACAATGTTTAGTCTCGAAAAGCAGAGTGGTAGCCTTATATAATGCAGAAAATGCAAATGGAGATAGTGTTTAGTCTCGAAAGGCAGAATGGTAGCCTTATGCAATGCAGAAGTAAAATAAAGTGGCAAATGATAAAAGAGTTTCTTAGCTGATAGCAAGTTACGATATCATGATTGCTGGGGACATTGTGTTATAGGAGCTATCACCGGCATGCTTGGATAGAAAATACCAGTAAGTGCAACAATCTTGAGAGTTTTATTCATGATCAATGTTTGTCTTGTGAGTGTATGGTATCTCAGATGCTTTCGCAATCCAAGTGTCTACATCCGAAGAAAAGATCATGAGTTTTGCAGAGGGGAGGTTAGTTCGTATCCCTGCTGACCTCGCTTGACCTGTTCGACTTTGATCTTGTGATACGGTATGTATCATTTTGGTAGCGTCGCTGAACAAAGCGGTTTCGATAATAAACATGCATGAATTTGTAAAATAGCTTTTAGATGAACCGACGACTGGGACGTGGCTCAAGACATTGCAACTTCTCTTGTTACAGAATTTTGAGGGTCCTCTTTAAAATTCTGCCCCAGTTTAATGGGTTGACACTTCTGACGGCTGCTTACGATGATTGACTGAAACTACTTCAGAATTTTAAGAGTCCTCCTCAAAATTCTGCCCCACTTTTCAATTGCGGTGGGAAATGAAAATTTTATTGAATTGTAACTGAACCCATAAGGCTGCCTACGTATCCCCTCTTAAACGGGAATCAGGTCAGATGTAATTCAAATTACATCATATAGGAAAGTATAAGATTACACATAGTAACGCTTGACTGCATCCGAATTGATTGGTTTTAGCCAAACTTTTCCATCCATTTCTGCAAGTATAATGACTCCTCTTGTCAGAACCCGGTGAACCATATATGGACCTTGCCAGTTGGGAGAGAATTTCCCCTTGGCTTCATCTTGATACGAGAAAATTTTCTTTAACACCAGCTGACCTGGCGTGAACTGTCTCGGCTTGACTCTCTTGTTGAAGGCTCTGGACATTCTGTTCTGATAAAGCTGACCGTGACAAACTACATTCAGTCTCTTTCCATCTATAAGAGCTAGCTGCTCGTAACGATTCTTCACCCATTCTGCATCGTCGAGCTCAGCTTCTTGTATGATTCTTAAGGAAAGAATTTCTACTTCGGCGGGAATGACGACTTTTGTACCATAAATCAGCATATAAGGGGGTGTCGCGGTTGATGTACGGACTGTGGTGCGATACCCCAATAGAGCAAAATGATAGCTTTTCGTGCCATTGCTTATGCTTCTATATCATTTTCCTTAATATCTTCTTGATGTTTTTGTTGGCGGCTTCCACAGCTCCATTCATTTAAGTCCTGTAGGCTGTGGAATTCTTGTGTCTGATCTTAAAATTTTCACACATGGTTTTCATCAAGTCATTATTGAGATTGGAGCCATTATCAGTGATGATTGACTCTAGGATACCGAATCAACAAATTATACGATCGCGGACGAAGTCTGCCATAAATTTCTTAGTTACTGCTCTGTAAGATGCTGCCTCGACCCATTTGGTGGAATAGTCGATTGCTACTAGGATGAACCTGTGCCCGTTGGAAGCGGCCGGCTCGATCGGTCCAATAACATCCATTCCCCAACCGGCGAACGACCATGGTGAGCTTGTTGCATTAAGATCATTTGGAGGTACCTTTATCATGTCTGCATGTATCTGGCAGCGTCGGCATTTTCGAACATACTTGATGCAGTCCGTTTCCATAGTCATCCAAAAGTAACTAGCCAAGAGTATCTTCTTGGCTAAGACAAAACCGTTCATATGTGGACCGCAAGTCCCAACATGGATTTCTTCTAGCAACTTAGATGTTTCCTTTGCGTCGACACACCTTAATAACCCCAAATCAGGAGTCCTCCTATATAGGATTCCTCTACTATGAAAGAAGTTGTTGGAAAACCTCCGAAGGGTGCGCTTCTGAATAGGACCTGCAAGCTCTGGGTATTTTCCCTTTGCTAAGTATTCCTTGATGTCATGAAACCAAGGCTTTCCGTCTGCTTCTTCTTCAACATGGGCACAATAAGCTGGTTGTTCGTGGATCTTTATTGGAATGGGATCAATGAAGGTTTTTTCTGGATGTTGTATCATGGATGATAGGGTAGCCAATGCATCGGCGAATTCGTTCTGGATTCGGGGAACATGCCGGAATTCTATCTTTGTGAACCTCTTTCTCAATTCCTGCACGTGGTGCGGATACGGGAGTATCTTAGAGTTGTTGGTTGCCCATTCTTCTCGGACCTGATGTATGAGTAGGTCTAAATCCTCGATTACTAGCAACTCGTGTATGTTCATGTCAATAACCATCTTGAGCCCTAAGATGCAGGCTTCGTACTCGGCCATATTGTTGGTACACGGGAACCTGAGTTTGGCAGACACCGGATAATTTTGACCAGTTTCTGATACTAGGACTGCTCCTATGCCGACTCCTTTGAAATTTTCTGCTCCATCGAAAAATATTCTCCAGCCATCATAGGATTCTGCAATGTCTTCTCCTATGAATGATACCTCTTGATCAGGAAAATACATCTTCAAGGGTTCGTATTCTCCATCTATGGGATTTCAGCAAGGTGATCTGTTAGTGCCTGTCCTTTGATTGCCTTCGGAGTTACGTAGACAATGTCGTATTCACTCAACAAGATTTGCCACTTGGCGAGCTTGCCGGTGCGCATGGGCTTCTGAAAAATGTACTTCAAAGGATCCATCCTCGATATGAGATATGTAGTGTAGGCACAGAAATAATGTCTCAGCTTCTGGGCTACCCAAGTCAAAGCACAACAGGTGCGCTCCAACAGAGAATACCGGGCCTCGTACGGAGCCTTTCTCCCTGTTTCGTCATGCTGTCCCAGGACATAACCGAAGGCACCATCTAATACTGCAATGTAGAGTAGCAAAGGTCTACCTGGTTCAGGCGGAACTAAGATTGGTGGCATTGACAGGTATTCATTGATCCTGTCGAAAGCTTTATGGCATTCATCAATTCACTTGGTGGTGGCATCCTTTTTCAATATCTTGAAGATTGGCTCACAGATGACCGTGTACTGTGCTATGAACCGACTGATATAGTTAATTCTTCCTAAGAAACTCATCATGTCCTTCTTGTTCTTTGGCGGTGGGAGTTCTTGAATAGCCTTGACCTTTGATGGATCTAATTCTATTCCTTGGTGGCTCACAATAAAGTAAGTAATTTTCCAGCAGGAACCCCAAATGCACACTTTGCGAGATTCAGTTTCAGGTTGTACCTTCATAACCTATTTAAAAACTTCCTCAAATCTTCCATGTGATCAGTGGCCTTCTTGGACTTGATAAAAACGTCATCTTCGTACACCTCTATCTCATTGTGTATCATATCATGAAAAATAATAGTCATGGCCCTCATGTAGGTGGCCCCTGCATTCTTTAACCCAAACGACATCATCTTCTAGCAGTACATTCCCCACGGCGTAATGAAAGTCGTTTTCTCATTATCTTCTTCATCTATCTAGATCTGATGATAGCCAGCTAAACAAACCACACATGATTGCAATTCATGCTTGACACAATTATCGATCAGGATATGTATGTTTTGTAAAGGAAAGTCATCTTTCGGACTGGCCCGGTTGAGATCCCGGTAGTCAACACATACTCTAACCTTCTCATCCCTTCTTTTGAACTTGCACAATGTTATATAACCATGTCGGGTATTCTACTACCCTGAGAACTTTAGCTTTGACCTGCTTGGTGACTTCTTCCTTGATTTTCAAACTCATATCAGGTTTGAACTTTTTGAGCTTCTGCTTTACCGGTGGACATGTCGGATCATTTGGCAGTTTGTATGCTACAATAGATATACTTAGACAAGTCATGTCGTCGTACGACCAGGTGAATATGTCCTTATATTCTCTTGGAAATTATGTGTATTCCTTCTTTTCTGATGACGATAAGTGAATGCTGATTCGTGTTTCTTTGAAATTCTCTTCATCCCGCCCCATCTTTGTACTTGCAATTAATATAAATATACTTTACCGAGTCCCTCGCCTATATAAGGGGATTCACCCTACCTTGTAAACGACTGATGTTGCTCCACTTCTCCACAATGCAATAATCTCTCTCTCTCTCTCTCTCTCCCTCTTTCTTCTAAATTACTCTCGTCCAGGTTGGACTTCGGTCTGTTTTCAAAATTCTTAACTTCCTTAACAATCTCTTTCGGTATGTCATCTTCCTCTAAATCTATGTCTGTTTGTTACGTTGTCTCATTGCATGTCACAGTCATTGGTTCATCAAGATAAGTAATAGTAATGTTGTATAAGTAAAGTAATGAGAGAAAATAAGAGTAAGTGTTGATTCATAAGAAAAGTCAAAATGCCTTGATAAATTGCACAATTGTTTCGAACATTGAAGATTTTATTGCAGAAATTTAAAATGCGAAATGAAAGTTAACTAGTAAAAAATAAAAGACAGTGCATGATGCTTGTTCAGCCTTGCTACCCCAAGACTCGTTTGGCTCTGGTGGTTCTGATGGTCCAGTTATTGAGGTACGCTCCTCTACTTATAGCCTGTATGGAAGGGCCTTCCTCCCCCTCCTCCTCGAAAATGACACAACAATCCATATCATCGTCTCCTAGGAACAAATTTCTCACTGCTGCTAGTGCTTCCTCTTCTTCTGACCCATAGATAACATCGGCCAGTTGGAAAGTCTGTTCCAATCGTGGTATTGGCTGCTCCAACAGATAGTAAGGATCGCACCATGGTGGCGACCCGTTTTTGAATTCCTTCCAAGTATACTCATATCCCAGACCAAAGGTGGTGCCATGTTTCTTTAGTTTGATAGGCTTAGCGATTACTTGGAGGTTATTACCAAGTCCCTTACCAGGTTCATATCCTCTCTAGTTCAATATGCTTTCAATTTTGTTATCCCACCATTTGTCCTTGTCAACGGCGTTGACTCGCTCGATGTGGTGATAAGTTTCCCCGCCTATCTTTTTTCTACCTCATATTGCTGGGATGGTTTAGCGACTGTATATGGGATTGTATCGTCGCCATGACTGATCTCCTCTTGGTGATTCCACTCAAACTTCACTGCCTAATGTAGTGTTGACACTACAGCCCCAACGGCATGAATCCATGGTCGTCCCTACAGTAGATTGTAAGATGTCAGCACGTCTATTACTTGGAAATTAACATCAAACCAAGTAGGCCCCATTTGCAAGCACATGCTGATTTTCCCAATGGTGGATCTTTAGGAACCGTCGAAAGCTTTTATGTTGATGGCCCAATCCTTGATCTCATGCAGACCTTTTCCCAATGTCCTGAGCATTACCAACGGACAAATGTTGAGGCTGGACCCTCCATCAATTAGGATTCTAGTGATAAAATAATCTTCGCATTGCACGGTGATGTGCAAAGCCTTGTCGTGACTCAACCCTTCTGGTGGCAGCTCATCTTCATGAAAAGTGATCTTGTGACATTCCAATATCTGTCCTACCATGCTAGCCATTTCTCCACCGGTGATGTTTCTTGGTACATATGCCTCACTCAGTACCCTTAATAGGGCATTCTTGTGTGCATCAGAATTCTGCAACAAAGCAAGGATCAAAATTTACACCGGTGTTTTGTTCAACTGATCAATGACCGAGTATTCCTTGACCTGTATCTTTCTCCAGAGATCATCTGGCCCGATCTCAATGATGGTTGGCCGACTAGAGGCCTACTTGCTTGACTCGGCCAAATGTTTTAGGGTATAAACCCTACCAGTTCTCGTCATACCCTGTGCCTCAACAGCTTCTCTGAACATGGCCTTGCCATTCCTTCTTGCCTCGGTTGTGCAGTCCCAAAGTATAGCATTTGTACGAAATGGTGTTACGGCTGACATTGCCACTAGAATTGGTGTGTCTATCTTTACTCCGAACGAAGCATGCACCTTGGGTGGTAAGACTGCAACTTCGAAGGGTGTAGGTGCATTTGTTGGTGACATGAATTCGACCTCAATCGGTGCTGATGTCTTTGCAGAGAATGGTGCTACAAACTCAAGTGGCATGGACATATTTACCTCTGCGTCCTCAGAGGGCTGAATCTGGACTACGATCGGATTAAGGGTAACTTTTGGCTTCTTTGGATCGTCACCTTTTATGATCAAACCGATCGATCCCTTGGGATCCCAATCATCCTCTAGTTCAATCATGTGAACGCCTCCACCCTTGTGGTCTGGTAGAGGGTTATTGCGGACATTTGGAGCAGGTTCCTTGGCCACAATAATCTTGTTATCAATTAAAGTCTGGATCTTATCTTTTAGAGAGCAGCATTCGTCAATGATGTGCCCTTTCATGTCGGAATGGTATGCACAAGATTTATTTTGGTTGACCCATTGGGAAGGATTCTTAGGAGTAGTAGGTATAGGGGTGACATAACCAGCAGTTTTGAGTCTTTCATACAACTGGTTGATAGGTTCAGCAATAGTCGTATACTATTTTATGGGCCTTCAGTCAAAGTTTGGTCGGGGTCTAGGGAAGTTTTGGAGTGGAAGAGGGGATTGGTAGTGGGATAGTTGAGTGTTGTAAGCTTGGTAAACATGTGCTAATTGGGAATATTTGGGTGAAGTAGGCTGATATATAGGAGGTGATTGATAAGTGGGTGCTGGAGCTTGGTAAGAGGGTGAGGGTGCTTGGTAGTTTGGAGTAGGCTGGTATGTGAGTGGAGGAATTGGGTAGGTTTGGTATTTGACGGGAGATTTGTTTCTCTGTTCCACCATTACGGCTCCTACGTCACTTGTTCGTAGCTTGCAAGGCCTCGAAATTCATAACCATACCGCTTTTGATGCCCTCTTCGATCCTTTCTCCTAGATTGATAATGTCAGAAAATTTGTGGCCCTCGATTATCATCAACCTCTCATAATACTGTGGGTCTTGGGCCCGAACGAAAATTTGTTCATTTGTTCTTCTTCTAAGGCGGATCAAACCTTAGCAGCTTAAGACCTCCAACGAGTAGCATACTCGCGGAAGGTTTCTGTGGGCTTCTTCTTGAGATTTTGAATATAGAACACATCTGGTGCATTCTCCATGTTGAACCTGAATCTGTCCATAAAATCAGATGCCATGCTTACCCAGTTCGACCACTTCTTTGGATCTTGGATAATGTACCAAGATAAAGCATCTCCCTTCAAGCTCCTAATAAAAAGCTTCATGCAGATTTTCTCGTCTTTTCCTAATCCAACCAGTTTGTCATAGTATGTTCTCAAATGGACCCTTGGATCTCCTGTACCATCAAACATTTCAAAATTAGGAGGTTTGTACCCCTCAGGCAGTTCTACATCAGGCTGTATGCAAAGATCTTCGTAGTTTCGCCCTTCAATTCCCTTGCTACCTTCAACCCTTGAATTCTGCTAGTCAACTTTTTAAGTTCTTCGGCCAGGTTTCTGATGAGCAAGTCCTTATCATCGGACTCGGGTGTGCTTGAGATGGGCTGGGTGGAGTGTGGCACAGTCTCCACGTAGATGGGGGTATTATGTTGGGTGTGGCACTGGTCATTTGTGGAGTTCCGGAGTTCTGGAATGTGCAGTGGGGTGTTATTTGAGGTATCGCAGGTGTTGCAGTGGTGATGAGGAGTGGTATAGTTTTATTGCTTTGGGATATTTTGTGGAGGTACATGATTCTGAGCATTTAGGAAATTAACATCTGGAGTGGTGAAGGAAAATGATAGATTTTCTAGATTCCGAACCTGGTCAAGTTCTTCTTGAAATTTCAGCAGCTTTTGTTCCAGTCGGGATGCATTTTCCTTGGAACCCAGAGTACCGTGACCATGAGCGACCTCTACCCGTTCAGTTGAGTTCTCCTTTCTGGCGTTGTTCAAATCTTCCATCTTTACTTTGCTCTTACGTCTGATAGGATTGATAGGAGGAGTAGGTGGAGGGCCCCTGGATCTCGTGAAATAGGATGATGTTGCCAGAGTTCACGAACTAACCTTTGGGGAGGGGAATAAACAAAAGTAAAAACAAAAGGTAACAAGTTAGTGAGAATTATAAAAATGTTTCAATATTTAAACACATAGTACGGGAATGTAAAGCGCGTCCTCATTTAGGGACCTCTTTATGCCTGAGGTAGGCCTAGCGACAAGTTGATTTGGAGAACTTGGAATGCTAAATGCCTCATTTCAATGATAAAAAAAAAAGTAGACGAATCCCAAATTGACACTAAATAACAAGAAATAAAAGTTGCTAGTGGTTGTAGGCCTTATTACATTTTATAAAGCAAAATGAAAACTCCTATTTATTTGGCCCCAGAAGGACCTTCCCCAGATTCGGCGTCCTTGGCTCCATCGAACAGCTTCCCTAACTCGTGCAGTCCCAGCAGCAGGTAGGCTCTGGCCAGATGCCCGCCTTCATCTCCTTCATCATTCCGGCAGTCTTCGACCCTCTTGAGAAATTTATTTTCCAACTCTACTATACCTTGCTCCAAATATCCAGTCGCTTGTTGGCGCTAACAGCTATATCCTTCCACTCTTCAATTAGTTTTTGATTGGCTTCCTGTATCTTACGGTGCTCGTTTTCGCATTCCCGAATCCTCTTGCGTAGTTGATTGTACTTGACCTGTGCTTTGGCCGTTTCATCTATGATCCTGTGACCTCGAATAATCCCAGGTTGGCCCAGACCATCGTGCTTATCCTCCAACCAGTCTGAATAATAGGGAGCACAACCAGCGTGGTATCTATCAGGTTCGATGGTATCACTTCCCACGACAATCTTGCAGTGCCACATATGCTAAGCTTGGCACTTGTAAGGACCATCGTCATCCTGGAAGTTGGACCGGAAGTGATTCATCTTGTCGACCATGGGTATAACCTGCTTCCTACCCGCTTGTCTCATAGCCCGGAGAAGTACGTAAGGGTACGTTCTTTTTAAGCCAATTATTATTAGGAAAGGTGCATCTATGGATCGGACGATGAACTCCTCGATCGGAAACCACTCGAACATCCATTGTACCTGGTCCTCAATTAGATTTTCGAAGAATTCGACCCATTCTCTAGCATTCTCCGGTTGGGCGAACATGTTGGGCATGTAATTCATTTACTTTGGATGATGAAAAGCAATATGATCATCCCAGTCTCTTCGATGAATTTCTTGCCGGTATTCACATTTTTGTAGGTGTTCCACGAGCCAGAGTTGAAGTAGCAAATTGCAGCCTTCGAAGTGTTTGGCTCCCCGTTGACACCTCTCTAGGGCTCAGTATATTTCGGCAATGATCATGGGCACGATGCTGAATGGTTGCCCGTCAATTCCCTCCATTAGAGTTTTAGTTACCATAACTATTCTTGTGTGGATTCTTGCCTTCTTCATTGGAAACACGATCAATCCCAGGAAGAAAAACATGAACACAAAAACCCTTCGGTGAATATGTCCCAATGATGTGATGGAAAATTTGTCAGGATAGGTACGGTAGGATTTGTTGTGACCGTACCTCTCGTACGAATAATCAAAAAGGATATAGGAGTCTTTCAGACATTTCAGTTCAGGATTTTTCTTCAAACCCATCATCTTGTGAAAACACCTGCTCTTGCGATTCTCAGGCATTAACAAACCCAGAGTTTCCCATGATATACCGGCCAATCCCGCCATTTCTTCCAGTAAGGGTGTCATTTCAATATCCCCGAAGCGGAACACAGACCTCTCACAATCCCAGAACAAAGTAGCAGCTTCTATAATCTTGTTGTTGGGTTGTATTTCCAAGAGAGAAGGTAGGTTCCCCAAATATTTCCGGACAAGAGTCTGATCACTAGAGTGAAAATCCTACCACTAGCTTAGCAGTTTGGGGTGGATGTTGGTGACCATGCCAAATCTGGGGACTTCGTACCTCATATTTCTGCAAGACAAAGGGTTAGGCCCTTACCCCACAAGAATCGACTATTTAATATCAACAATTGGCATAAAAGAATTTAGTTCTCCAAATAAATGCACAGAACGTGACGATGTCCGTTTGAGTTCTAGGGAAACCCAGTGGACTTTGGACAAGGCTATCTTAAAGAGTCATTATGTGGACAACATAACTAACTTGGCTAGGTTTGATCATGATACATGCACAATTTTAATCAGAGTAAGGTTTCTATGGGGTTTTAGACTGGTACCCTTGAGCGGAAACCTCAAGGAGGAAAGGCGCGGAACCATCGACTACACAGTTGATCGACTGGTTTTACCGCAAATATACCTTTTCCGAATTTAGGGGTGATAATATCGGAAGAGCGCAACCATTCATTATAAGCATTGCTATAGGATTTGTTTGGCACAAGTAGAATATGATGTTGGAATGATTATGCAACAGTTAAAGGCATGTTGTCATGTATTTGCACGTTAAGAAAGCAGTAAATACAACAGTTTCATAATATAAAGCAGTAGTAAAGGAAAGCAATAAAGAAAAGGAAAAAAAAAGACAAGTTAGTTTTTCAATCGAAACGGAAATTGAATGATTAAAAGAAATAAACAAATAATGATTTCAAATTAATAGGCTGAAATGGTAAAAGCCTAAAAAACTCCCTAGCAGAGTCGCCATGCTGTCGCGGCCCCTTTTTCTCGCGAAATCGGGTTTATGACATTTGGAAGGACAACTCGTACCTTTTGGGAATTGGGTTTGCATTTGAAGAGTCGCCACCTAATGATTAAGGTGCATTAGGACACCAAAGGGGTTTTGAATTGAGCAACCAAAGTAGGGTAAGGGATTGAAGTTATTCTAAGGGGAAGGTGTTAGGCACCCCTCAGAATCCACTGGTGTGGTTCCCGGCCAGACTATTATTGTGAATTAGGTGCAAATATAGACAAATAAAGCTTCAAATAAGAGGGAATTTTCACATAATGGTTTACAAATAAACAAAGTTGGAAAGAACAATTAGAAAAAGCTGAATTTTTTATAAGATAGAGATGGAATTGCTAAAAGAAGTAAAGCATAAAAGGGAGGGAGGTCCTAGGTTGATTAAAAATATGAATCACCCTACACATTGTCCGATAATCACTCCACAATGAGGGGCTACACGTGATATTATCGCGTGGTCATCATATCCATATCTACCCTTCCTACCCCGTTAAGGTATTAAAGTGCGGAATGGTCTCGATTACTTATTGCATGCTATTACCCGTACCAACCCTGTTAGTCCCGGAGGCACTTGGGACTACTAATCCTAAAGGGGAGGGATATTGGGCTTATTTGAGGTTTCAAAAGGTAAAAATCTAAGGCGACATACAAAAACACATATTGCACATTTAGGGGGGAAGCATATAAATAAACAGAGGCTCAATTACACCTCCTTGAACAGAAAAAACACATAATTAGCATGACTTTCACATACTGGTTAAGGTCTGATTAAATACCAAACATGAGAGAGCTTAAAGGTTGAGGCAGACTGATTTATTACATAATTTAGATAAGAAGCCCGAATCAGGCCTGCTTGCCTACTGGTTGCAATTAATAGAACAGGTTCAGTTTATAGTTATTACCCTATAGCTTGCCTAAGTGTTAAGACGAGGTCTTATAGGCATGATATCTACTGAATTAAGAAAATAGTAAGGCTTGAAATAAATTTTTTGAATGCATACTTGTTAAACTCGCTAAGTGAGGGAATCAGATTATTAAAAGAGAGGCAGGATTTAACGAATGGATTATAGTTCTGCAACTGACAGTATCCATTAGTGCTGATTTTATATCTAACACTGAGTGGGGCGAATCAGATTCAATTAGAAATTCCTATAGGCATGCTTTCTACGCGTTGTTAATTTTAAACTTTGTAGACATGGGGTAAAAAATACAGAAGCCTTATAGACATAGTATCTAAATGCATGAGGCTTGTTTTAAACCTATAAACATGGTATCTAGATGCGGAATTTGTTTAAGACCTATAAACATGGTATCTAGATATAGTTGAATATGCAAAATTGTACAATCCTATATGCATAATTTCTATATGAAGTTGGATATGCAGAATTCAGAATAGACCTATAGGCATGATTTCTATTTGAATATGCAGAATTCAGAATACCTATAGACTTGGTTTCTATATGAAGGTTGGATATGCAGGAATATAGTAGTCCTATAGTTATGATTTCTATATGTATTTGAAATATTATAATAGACCTATAGACATGATCTCTATATGTATCTGAATATGCGAAATTGTAATGGACCTATAGGCATGATTTCTACCATTTGCATGCATAGTTACCCACCCTTTTTCACTAGCCAGCCCCAAGCATTTATCACAACTTATTACAAACCAGAATGAATAAAAATTGCATCAAAAAAGTAATAAAAAGTACAACCAAAGGAGAGCCTGATTCAGACTTCCTGTCTGAATTATGAGATAGACCAACTCAAAGACCAGTGATCCAAAGCCTTTCTCCAATCTGAGTGTGTCAAAGTTCCCTAAGAGCCTCAATGGGACTCCGGGCAGCGCTCACACCCAAATTGTATCACAAGATAATAGGGACAAGTGCAGTGGAAGGGTTTGTATTGCAATAACATGCAATTTAGCTTAAAAATACCAAATAGATTTATAAAAATATGCAAAAATTATGTTAGATATATTTTATCATAAATATGAGAAACAAATAAATGAATCACCAAAAAATAATAATTTTGGGGATAATTACTAGGTTTTCCCTTGATAAAATAGGGCAATAAATTGATTTAAAATTTTTAAAAAAATTAAGGTAAAATAATAAAACCTTGGGATGTTTATATATGCATATATAGGCTATTTTGAAGGTATTTTGCGTATTTAAAAATACAAGGAAAAATTGGGTATAAACAGATATTATTTATGTAAAAAGAAGAGACATCCCAATTTATAAGCTCAAAATCGAAAATCCAAAATATCCAAACTGATTAATCCTAAACCGAACTTAAAAAATCCGATCCAATCCGAACTTATTTGGATTGGATTTGGATTGTCATTTCGTCAATCCGAAAACTGAAAATCCAAACCGAAATTTTATATGCAATCCGAACTGCCCGAACGCCCACCCCTACCCAAGAGAGCAACAAAAAGCCATCATGGGTCACCTTTCAAGACAGGATCGGGTCATGAAGGAACTAAAGCAGGAATTGTCAGGCTGGTTGGCCAAATGGGCAGTGGAAATTAATGAATTCGATATTGAATACAATCCTAGGACTACGATCAAATCACAAGTTTTGGCCTACTTTGTGGCCAATTTCAGTCCCAGGTTATTTCCCCTAGCTGCCAAATAAGCGGTGCTAGTTTCGAAAATAACATAAGGAGTTTGGATCTTGTTCACAGACAGAGCATCCAATGTGAAAGGAACCAGGCTCGGGGTGGTTCTAATCATGACCTCGGGGAAACCCTGAGGCAGGCCATTAAAGCTTCTGCAGTCTGGCCTGGCCTTTCCTGGGCTGCATCTGCGATAGATGGGCCGCATCTGCGGTCTCGCACCTGCGTTCCGTCAACCGCAGGTGCAGTTATGACAGAAGCAGCAACTTCAGCACTTCTCAAAAATTTCAACTTCACTCGAGCCTCGTCCGATTGACGCTCGGGACTCTCGGGCCCCGCCCGAACATACCTACAAGTCTAAAATCACGAAACGGACGTACTCGAACCTTCGAAAATCCGAAACAATGCTAAATCTAAGAATCACCCCCCTAAAACCAATTGAATCAAACTTATGAACTTCAAGTTCTTAATTTTCCTCTAACGGGCCAAAACACCCTTAAACTACTCAGATTGACACCAAACTTTACGAGAAATGGTTAAATGTTATACCGAACCTGTACCGGGCTTCGGAACTAATATACGAGCCTGATACCCATGGAATCAATCATTAATTAGTTTCTTTAAATCCTTAACATTTCAGATTAACAATTTTTGATTAAAATTTATTACTCGGGCCAGGGACCTCGGAATTCGATTCCGGGCATACGCCCAGGTCCCATATTTTTCTACGGACCCTTCGAGACCGTCAAATCACGAATCCGGGTCCGTTTGCTCAAAATATTGACCGAAGTCATACTTGGCCCATTTTAAAAATATCATAATTAAGGAACCAAATGAGCATGTTTCAACCCAAACTTCTTTCAAATCCCGAACCGACCGTCCTCGCAAGTCGTAAATTAGCTAAAGCAAGCGCGGAAAGTTTTATTTAAAGGAACGGGGTCCTAAAAGGCAAATCGTCCAGTCGGGTCGTTACATATAGGATCTTGTTTCCTTATGTATAAATATAAATAGTAGGCTGAATAGCCATTGTAACACAGGAATTTCTTGGCAAAACATATGATATATTTTATTCTCAAGCTTAATCAAATAACTTTATTCGCTCTTTTACATTGTTCTTATTTCTATCCTTGGAGTTAGGGGTGTACAAAGGAAACCGACAAACCGCATCAACCCGATAATCCGAGTCAAACCGAGAAAAAAATCCGACCATGGTTTGGTTTGATTTGGTTTGGTGTTGGAAGAAAAAACCCGATCATAATTGGTTTGGTTTGGTTTTAACTAAAGAAAGTCAAACCGAAACCAAACCAACCCGACATTATATATATAGAAATTTTAGATATATTTAATATATAAATATACTTATTATGATGTAATTTATAAATATTTCTTAAAAAGAATCATAATTACTTTTTAAGGTATTACTTCAATGTTGGACTTAGAACTTGTAAATGTTTCAATAAGTTTTATAGCCATTAACATTAGTAAATTAAATAATGCTAACAAAAGTCTAAACCAAAATCAAATCAATACTAATGCTAACAAAAGACATTCAATTCAATACTACGAACGGGATTGTATTGAATATTTATTTTATTTTTTTGCAATAATTTATATAAAAATGCATAACCTATTTTTATTTTTTTCTTTAGCGTTTAGTCATGTAATTAATAATCCCTTATTAGTCTACTTATTTTAGCATGATTTAGCACTTTTAGATTATATTTATTTTTATTATGACTTTTAATTAGGAATATTCATATTACATTTACATAATTTTATTGACTTTATTGTTGAATATTTTAGGATAATGCCATGACATATCTCATATTTTGTACTTATTTTCTTGAAAAATACTTTATGTAGTTGTATCTTACTAGGATTAAAGATAAAATATTTTGAGCACAATTTTTATGTTTTGTTCTACGAAGATTTTACCGGAAAAAAAATCCGAAAAAATCCGAATAACCCGAAAATCCGAGAAAAACCGAGAGCGAAAAACCCGAGTTTTATTGGTTTGGTTTGGTATTTAAATTTAATAACCCGACACAATTGGCTTGGTTTGGTAATTGTAAAATCTGAACCAACCCGACCTATGTACACCCCTACTTGGAGTCATCACTTTATGAGCGAAGCTTGTCATTTCCTTCGATTTTAATCGCTCAATCTTATTTTTAATCTTGTTTATTTATCATTTTTAGATTAAATCAGTACACTTGTCTATAAACCACCTAAGAAATTCAATTGTACCATTTTATGGATAAACAATATATACAGTTAAAACTAACTTAACTCCAAATAATAGTCAAAAGTGACGATAAGGGCAGTTACGAAATGAATTATTAATGATAAAAATATAAGTGATAAAAAATACCAAGGGACACAAAATTAAGCAATTTCAAATACTATGAGGAGAAATTTGAATATTTTCCCAACTTTTAATTGATAAGATGGTCGAACATCACGTTTTATCACGTGGGGAATTGTTGGATTTTGTTGTTTAATAACAAAAGAAGTGTGAATGAAAAATGGTGGGAAAAGAAATGGAGGGAAGTAAAATTTTGAATGAGTTCACTAATGCACTTTGTCCTTCATTGGTAGAAGGAAAGAAAATCTTTGTGTATATAAAGAGAAGCTCATCTTTTAGCTCTTAAAGAGCTAAGAAGAAGGCAAGCATCGCGGCGTCGTCGTTCGCTCGGCTTCGGCTTCGGCTTCGGCTTCGGCTTCGAATTTGTTAAAGATTGATTGATTAATCTTTTTGGACAAAATTCTTTTCAAATAATTAATTAAAAAAATTCAATCCGAAATAACCCATAACCTGCGACCCGGTCCGGTCCGGCCCGTTTTTCTTTTCCGGATTATTTTAAATCCGTTTTAAATTTTTCCGCAATATTTTTAACAGCCATGACTGTTCTGAAACAGTGTCACACCTGTTCCAACAGCTATGGCTATTCTGAAAGGTTGCAAACCTTTTCAGAAACAACACCGAAATTGGCTATAAATACACCTTCAAATCCCAGAATATTTACTTACAAAATTTTCTGAATCTTCTTCTTCTTATACAAAAATTCCAGTGTGTTTTGCAGCCTTCGAGTGGTTCGTTGTTCATCGACGTTCTTGGTACCAACACTCCAGTGAGTTAAATCGTTCTATTCTGGGAGGATATATTCTAGAACCTCAGGTACTTGAGGAGAATAATTTCCTTAAGGACACACTGTGTATTCAATGGACTCGATTTGTTCCTATACCATTTTTAGAATTTATTTTGAAGAAATTTACTGTTTTCAAAATTTAATTTCTACTAACTTTCTGTTTCTGTTTTCACAAATATTATTATTTAATTTATTTACAGCAATACAGATATATAACCTTAACCATATGGAAGACTTGGAAGAAAAAGGGAAAAAATTTTAATCACTCATCATCATAAGTAAGGTTACATAGGTTAGGTTAGTTCCAATTTCTCATTTGCCGAACCGAACCAATTATATCAAATTTTTAAATTTATACCAAATCAGATTAATAAAAGCCCTTTTTTGATCTTTGAGTATTTCATATCGGTTCGATTTTTCGGTTAAATTTCCACAACACAAAACTTGTAACTAGTGCTTTCAAATATTTTTTCTATCGTAATAAGTTAATTATTGGTACTTTCCAAGAAAATAAAGTGATATGAGATGGCATTATGCTAAAATATAGTGTCACTAACAATAATGATATTGCAAACCTATAAAACAAGTAATGCTATAATATGGTGTCACCAACAATAACGATAATGAAAACTTATAAAACAAGTAATGCTAATAAGAAATAATGAAAATAAACCTAATTTTATTTGAAATTAATTTGAGTTACCAGATATCAATGGCCTATAATTCCATATTAGACTAATTGGACCATTCAAAATCGTAATCTAAACATGAATTAATATGTTAATGAAAACATGAACTATGAAAAAATTTATGAGATAGTTACAAAAAATTTCAGTATAAAAAAAAAGGTAAAATAGGCACAAATGGACAATCACCCAATATATGCAAGTCTTGTCATCTTCATCCATTCTAATCCACTTTCTTGGAAGGTCTAGGTGTGATGCACGCAGCAGACAAAGAGAGCCGATCATGACAATTGAAGCCAAATGAACGGAAAAGACATAGAAATTCTCTACTACATGGGACTGCAAGTGTGTACATCATTGGAAGTCATTGAATATTGCCATGTCCTGCAGTCTGTCTACAATTATGGACCAACAATTCTTACTGTTTCTTAACAGTGTTGCGTTAATTCTCGTGGGGATTGGCTTACGGACTTCCTCGGCTGCTGGGTGGGCATCGGGCAATTCGCATTGAATATGAAAATTTAGTTTTCGGATTAAAAAAAATAATAATTCAAATTCAATCCTAATAAATTTAGATTGAATCGGATTTTTAAATTTGAATTCGAATTAATCCGTTTGAGTATTTAAGATTTTCGATTTTGAGCTAATAAGTTAAGATATTTCTTCTTTCTACCATAATGAACATCCAAATAAAGTATTCATGTTAAATTGAATAAAAAGTTCCCCATTTTCACTGCAATCATACAAATAAAGTATTCAAGTAATAAAATCATCATCAAAGAAATACAACAATGACAATAGTAAGACCGATAAGAAGTAACAATAGTACAATCATATCCAAATAAAAAATATTCTGACAATAACTTAGTAGTTACTATTGAATATATAAGATTATGTCTTATTTTTATTTGAATGTCACCATAGAGATGTTGGGGTTGAGGCATGACCCCTTACCTGTATATTACCAAAAGCCAAAAAGTGAATACATGGAGGAGAGGGACATAGTGCCTTATCTCCTTTGGATCATAGTCCGAATTAAGCCTATTTATAGATCTACTAATTACACAAAAGCTCCTATGAGGAGGGGCACATGAGTGGTGATTACTGAGAATTTGTGAGGGGTTATTTCCCGTTCAACAATGATAGAGGATATACAAAAATATGGGGCTAATTACATACATAATCACCATGAGAGTTTGTACCGTCCCTCCTAAGTCTAATTCTAAAACATGGGAATTGTGCTATATACATGCGCTAAGCGCCCCTTGCTTCAGCCGGTAATTCACACACATGAGAGAAAATTCTTGCCTTTGTAGACATTTGCGAGTTGGCTCCAAATTTGGCTAAGGCATTAGCAGTTTCATTTGCTCTCTATAGCAATACTGGACTTTTATGTTCTAAGATGCAATTGGCCATATTGTTTTGCCTGCACCAACTAAGAGCATACAATTCTGCTTGCAATTTGGTTGTTAGTGCAAAAATGAAGAGCTTTGGCAAATGTCATGATCAAATCTCCATTTCTGTTCCTAACCACCCCTCCGATTCCTACAGTTCTCTTTGTAATATTACTGCTTCCATCATTATTTATTTTTAACAAACATTCTGGAGGTTTATTCCATATAATTGGAGTGCTCGTGATTCTTGGTCTATAGTCTTCTAAGTAAGTGCAAATTTGATTCCATTGCCATTTCATGCTAACAGTATCTCCTCTATTCTTCATGTATACCTTCATATGAAACAAAATAGATTATCTTAACTTTGCAATCGTAGGATTTATGTTTCCATACCTCATAGAGCATCTAAGTTTTCATAGATCCCAACAGATAAAGATAGGAACTACACAGCATAGGTCTCTTTGGACATCATTCTTATTTTGAGTGTTCCTCCATTCTTTTAAAGTATATGCAAATCCTACTTTAATTCCCAAAGGATCTGCAAAGAAATTCCAAGTTAGAAAAGCAATATCACTGTTAAGGAGAATATGAGATATAGTTTCTTTCTCGGGATGTAGGCAACAAGAACATCTGGAAACTATATTATGACCAAATTTCTTTATGATTTCATCCATAGGTAGTTTATCCTTAATAGCGCTCCAAAGAAAGAAAGACATTTTAAATTGGACATTCGTCTTCTAGATATCTTTCCACATATTATCCATATCCCTTCTTTTTCTAATGCAGTTAAAAGCAGAGGAACAAGTAACGGCTCCATTAGAAGTCTCAGTCCAAACAGGATTGTCATTAATCTGTCTATTTCCAATAGGGATATGAATAATATGATTCAACAGATTATTAGAAAATAGCCTAGATATAGTGTTTACATCCCATGCCTCATCCTTGATATAATCCCTGATCCTCATATTTTCAGCTTTTCTGTTACCATTGACATAAGCACCAAGAGATCCAAGTTATGTCCAATTATCCCATCAAAAGGAGCTATGACCATCATTGATCTTCAATAGGATATAAGGTTCAATAACTTTTCTAATTTGTATTATTTCCTTCCATGCAGCAAAATATTTAGGTTCCAAGGCCTATGCAACAGGGTGGCTTCTCGAGGAGTTTTTAGATCTTATGAATTTAGCCCAAAGGTTGTTTGCAACTCGGAACCTCCACCATCTTTTGGCAAAAAAAAAGTCTTACATAAGTCAGTCAGACTTTTAAAAGTCACACCACCTTCATCAGTAGGATAACAAAGATTCTTCCAAGAGCTCCAATGGTTTTTGTTCTTGTTTTCAGATTTGCCCCAGAAGAAATTAGAGAAGTAACTCTCCAATTGTTTGAGAATTGTCTTGGGAGGGGTAAAAACTGCATAAATATGAAGAGTTTGAGATTGAAGCATATGTTTAATGAGAATATCTCTTCCACCGGGGGATAGTACATGACCTTGCCAACCTCCTATCTTATTCATAACATTCCTTGCAATATCTGCATAATAACAAATTTTTTTTCTTCCAGAATAGATTGGACAACCCAAATACTTGAAAGGGAATGATTGATATCGATAATCAGTGAGCCTCTGAATCATATTATGCCTACTATCACGAATATACTTGGATGACAAGTAAAAACTTTTATCCTTGTTGATCTCCTGTCCTAAAAATTCCTCATATCTCCTTAAAGTTTTCATTACCTGCTTTATGGAGTATTTATCTCCATAAGTGAAGATAACTAAGTCGTCTGCATAGGCCAGATGATTGATTCTTGGACCTCTGTTATTCATAGAATAACCAATATACTTACCCTTATTATGGAGGTAATTAAGGGTTTTGGATAGGGCCTCAACTGCAATAACAAAAAAGGCTAATCTAGTCCCATTAATAAGAACATAATACCAAACATTAGAGAGAAATCTATGAATCATTTCAATGAAAGGTTCAGCAAATCCCATACACCTTGATGTTTTAAACGTCAATACCACACAAGAGAGGGGGGATGATTTGTATGGTACCCAATTTTTGCTTAAACTGCTTCTCGAAGGACCTGGTTCTTCTAGGTGTACTGACGACTGCTGTTTGTGAAATTAAAAGTACATAAAATAAAGAACACCAAAATTTTTACGTGGAAAACACCTGGCTCAAAAGGTCAAAAAACCACGACCTACTACTCAGTAGGATTTTTCCAAACTTCCACTAAAATCACTGAGCCAAAACTGCATTTACAAAACTCTTTGTAAACCTAAGGATTAACTCTAATCCCGTTGTGGCAACCAGCCTCTAACTGCTGTGACAACTTCAAGTTAACTCTAACTTGAATACTCAAA
>MDKF010165934.1:0-14228 GCA_026770625.1 Nicotiana glauca
AACTGAACCACTTGCCTGGACTCATCATCAACAACAACGTTGTTAGCGGTTAGGGCATTAACAAATAGATAACCGAACATTTGGGGAATGAATGCACCTAGGCAGTTAACGGTTTCTATTATGCCTTTGCTCGATCGCTTGCATCATCCCGGCTTTGTTTATTCCGGACTGTGACTTTTTTCTTTTATTCTTGCCTTTGTTTCTTTGTTTTAGTTTTTCCATTGTCTCTTTGTTGTGGATTTTCTTCTCTTTTGTTTCCCTTTTTCTCTCTCGTTTTTTTCTTTTGTTTTTTCGCTCTTCTTTTCTTTTTGGCTTTTTATTCTCACTGTATTTTCTCTTTTCATATGGCTATGGTCGGATCTTATGGAGATTGCCTACGTATCGTGACCATGCCTGAATCAGATCAAATGCAATAAATGCAAAATAGAAACAAAAATGTTTTTGGAATTTTCAATTTTACTAATAGCAAGCATTTCAATTACAAGGACTCAAGACTGATGCATTAAGACAACTAACAGACTCTAAATGACAAGACAGGCTACAAACTCCATCAACAATTATTCCACTTTAAAATGAAAGTGTAGACTGACTCGAAAAGAAAATACAGACTCAGATAACTGACAAAATATAGACTCTAATGACAATCATGTATTCATTAAAGCTCCTGGTGCCCGCGGGACATCGTTCGGTCTCGTCGCGGGACTATATGCAAGTTCCCCCTTGGAGTCTGTCCAGCTCACTCATTATTTGTTTCATAAATATCATCACTGAGGCAAAGAAGGTAGTCTGAGTCATGTTCTCACACATTTGGCATTTCTTGGTGATGTAATAAGCAATAGCTACGATTCTTTCTCTGATTATGCCCTTTTTCCTGAAGCAGCCGCCCTATCTGTTCGTCCCTGGCCTCCAAAGTTTGCTGATTTTGTTCCTGGAGTTGTTGTAGGTCCATTTCTAGTTGTGCCAATGCTGTGTAGCAGTGCTCTCTTTCAACCTTGAATTCTTTTTCCTGTTTGATCATTTTGTTTTCTACGGTGATGAGACCTCATTATCATATTCTTTTCTCAACTGCTTAACCATGCGGGCTCGTTCTTCTGCGTTTTTAGCCAATTGCTTTTGAACCCCGGCTAATTCTCTTTCCGCTTTGTTGAGGTCAAAACTGTAGTCATCCACTCTTTGCCTTAGGCTTTCTATAAGTCTTGCATCTTTGGCACTCCTGACAGGATTTTCGGCCGCCATTTTCATATTTTGGATTTGGGCTCGTAAGGCTTCATTCTCCCTGGCCAATCTCTTTTTCTCACCCTCGTCAGCCACAGCTTGCACGCTATTTTCAAACTTAAGGTCTTGGACCCGCTTTTCCAATTCTCCTATTTTGGCTCTGTATTTATTTTCTTTGGCTAACCAGGCCCACTATTCTTGCGATGATTCTGTAAACTCCTGGATGTGAGGTCTTTTAGCTGGTCTCTCGTGCCCATATTCTCTCCTATACCAAGCAAGGTATCCTGGTGACACTTCGCCTTTGGCCTGATCCTACACGCAAGTATCCGCTTTTAAGTATTGGCATTCATTCCACATCTGGCAAACTCTTGCTTTAGGAAACTTTCCGTCAGGGCTAATCTCAACTACCTAAGCACTAAGATCGCCGTCTTTTGGCACTATTTGGCACCTTTCGAGTTGCCGTAAAACCAGATACGGGGCATAAGGCTGAATGCTCTTGAGGCCCATTAGGAGGAAGTGAGGCCTTGCTACCAGCATATATATGATTTCATCAATAGACAAACATCCAAGCGTCCACTCTATTTGACTAGCAGTGAGGGACCGGAAATATATCGTCCAACCCATGAATCCTTCAGGCAGACGGAACCCTTTAATCCTCGTATAAAACTCCTCTATACATGTTTTCTCTGAAGACCCATAGCTTAAGAACTGAGGACGATGGCACATATGCTCAGTCATCCACATTTGCAGAAGTATATTGCACCCCTAAAAAAAATTTCCCCCGGCTTTGCAGGCTGTAAGAGCACGGAAGATTTCGGCCAATATCATAGGCACAAGAGTGCTTTTGGCTTGAGTCATTAGAGTACTGACGACCCCGGCTATTTTTATGTCAATGTTTCCATCTTTCCTTGGAAATACCACAAGCCCCAGAAAAACCACCATAAAAGCGACACGTCTATGCTCCTCCCATTTTTGGCAGTTTCCATTACTACATATCTTGCTTTCCGGGTTATTGAACCACCCGATGTGGCCATATCTATGGTATATGAAGTGTGGGGTGCAAAATCCATTTGCCAGATCTGCGTTGTGAACCGTCCTACGTATATTCAGAGAGTTTAAAAATCTATGCACGGCTACAGTTCTCGGGGAAACTAAGTATTTGTCTTTTAAAGGAACCTCATCTTTTCCGATGTACCCAGCCATTTCCTCTAGTGTTGGAGTAAGCTCAAAGTCTGAGAAATGGAACACATTGTGTGCCGGGTCCCAACATGTGACCAAAGCTCTGATGATGTCTCCCCGAGGAGCAATCTCCAATAAACCAGTAAGCTCTTTCAAATATTTTTTGACCTCGCCTTGTCCTTCTTTGCCCAAATCGTTCCACCATAAACGCAACTCCAAAGAGATTTTATTCATGATTGAGAAAGGTTCATTTTGAGTCGTGCTCATCCTGCACATTTATTAAGGTGATTTAATCACTTATTTTTTCCTAAAAGTAAAAAATGACACTATTCTTTTCATTCAAATTTCTAATTTCAAAAATAAACCCGGTTTTGCAAATACAGCCTTTCAGCACTTCGGGTGAAGATTTTAAGGCTGCATCGGCTAACCGGTCTAAATTTTTAACAAATGACCAAAGGTGGCTGTTCTTACAAAAGCAGCCTTCCGGCGTCCCTTTTGAAACATTCGGCTATTTTTGACAAAAACGGCATTACCCGATTTATTTATGACAAAAATAAAAATTTTGACATTGTTTGGCTATTTTTGAAAAGGGGGAGGTTGGACCCGATGAGGGTTGCCTATGTATCTCACATCTGGTGAGAATCAAACCTGCGTAGTTCGGGCAAATAAACTAACTATTTTCGACAACAAGACTCTTTTCGACAAATACACAATTTCGAAAAACAGGACTTTTTTTTATATATTTTCTTTTCAAAAAGCTATTTGAAAAATAAAACTCTTTTGTTTTTTTTTTCTTTTTTACTGACAAATAAAACAAATCATGTTTTGTAAGAACAAATTTTCCTTTTTCTCTTTTCTTCTATTCTCTTTTCTTCTTTTTCATTTTTCTCAAGAATTCGGCAGAGTTTCGACTCTATTTTAACATTGGTCATTTTTAGGGAATTAACTCTCTACACTGATATTTCTCTATTTCTTTCTTTTTTCTTTCTCTTTTTAAATTTCTCCAAATATTCAAGCTGGTCAGCATGTGAGTCTGAGACAAATAAATGCACACGCAACCCGTAAGATGCATCAAGATGGTCTTTTTATTTTAGGTTACCTGTCCTAGACGAGCCCAACCCCTGTGTTGAGTCCCCTAAGTCATATGCACGTGATGCAAATAAGCGCTCCTACTAGGGATCCGGCATGAAGTCAAGTTATTCTAGGTTTAAAACCTGGGTATGTGTTCTAGACTATGTACCCGAGCAGACAACTCGAGTCGAGGAGGGGGCTACGTACTGGGGACCCGCGGGATCGTCCGTCTTAGTAACTTGTCCGGCCTCTTTCTTATTTCAAGATATGAAACTAACAGAATAGGGAGTCTCAACCAGTAAGCACATCCCCGGAGGTGAGAAGAGAAAGGTTTCGGCACAGTTTATATATACAGTTCAAATAATATCAAAGCAGTAAAGTATTTAGCACATTTAGCAAAAAACATGTAGGAAAGTCAGATAAATCCAAACATAACAATTATTCTAAGCTCGAATTCTTAAATCCTGAACCGAAGTTCTGGGTTTTTGTCCCCAGTAGAGTCGCCAGAGCTGTCACACCGCCTTTTTCGCTACTACACCCGTGAAGGGTATAAAGGAGTTTTTCCACTTAAAGGACAATCGGAACGAGATTTATTATTAACATTTCAGAGTCGCCACTTGGGAGATTAATGGTGTCCCAAGTCACCCGTTGGATCCCGAACCGAGGAAAATATGACTCTGTTTAACAGTCTGCGAGCCAGAAATCCAAGTAAGGAATTCTGTTAACCCGGGAGAAGGTATTAGGCATTCCCGGGTTTCGTGGTTCTAGCATGGTGGCTCAACTGTCGTATTTACCTTATTTATCTGATTTTATTACATGATGAACCTATGTGCCGATTTTTACTTTTAACCGATTTTTATTTAATTTTTAGAAAGCTGAACGTCGTTTAAAACGTGTCTTTGGATTGCGTCACATGAAATGCACCCCCAATCCGGAACACCTTTTATTCAACGTTTTGGGATTTGATTTGGGTCACATAAAATGCACACCCGAGTGTAAGAATGTAATTTTATTAAAAATCGCGCCTAAAGTAACTAACGCGTTATTATCTTTGGGGAAGGCCGTAAAATTCGCTAAATGGCCTATCCCGGAGTCTAAAAATTAATACAATATTTATTGAGGGCCCCGCAATTTTGCATTTTTATTTGGGCTAGGCTCATCTCATTTTTATTTAAGGATATTCTAAAGTGAACTATATTTTCTATTTTTGTTTGTCTTTAAAAATAAAATAAAGAAAAGATCCTAAGTAATTATCTTTGTTCTTTCTAAACAGAGCAACAATAATTTGATTCAAGCCATTAGACTTTGGCATTGGGCCCAACGGACTTCGAACTAGCCAGACGTGAATCATTGACCCAGTTTGGCATGGAATCAGCTCGTAATTGGGCCTCAAGCATGAGTCTCGTTCACAAAATTCCAATTAAAAAACGCAGGATACCAATTCAGCAAATGGTGGATCAATCTCTCCACTACTGGACCAAATTCACAAACAAGAAAAACTGGCCAAAACGCAAGCCCGGGCCCAGGTCCAAATAGATACTCAATCAGACCAGACCTGGGCCACCTATTAGTGCAGTCGAGCCCAAACTCATGCGATCAGGCTGCCTATTGAATCGAACTAAGCCTCAGTTTAACGTATACCAAATATCCCTTAAAGTTACTCCAAATTTTCAATACACTTATAACGCAGGAAAAAAAATAGTGCACGCTTATTTAAATTGATTAAACACTGATCACTTTGAATTTCAATTCCTAACTCAGATTATTTTCTATTTCTTTCTTCTGCCGAGTTGTTGGATACCATTAAGGCAAAGAGCAAACTGGAATTAAGGTAAAAAAACTCAACTATGCAGATCTTATCCTATTATTCACCCAAACCAAAAGCAATTTAATATATCCTTTACGAAATGACTTCCTCTACCTATCATGAAACTAACACTGTTAACTGAAGTGTACTTAAACTCAAAACACCCTATAGCCACATCTATTTACTTTTGAAATCCAACTGAAAGCTATAGTAACGGTCCATAGTCCAACTTAATACAAACCAATGCATTTATTTAATGAGCATCAGGATGGAAAATTAAAACTAAACAATATGTGAAGAGTTCATATGAAATTTAAACAACATCTTCTTCATTTAATGCAACCATTGCTCATACATGTGGATTGATTATCCACTTCAATTGAATCTGTAAGAGAGGTACCTGGAATTTGAAATGTAATGAGAGGCAAGAGAAGAGAATCAGCAACAGCTAGCAACGATTAAGTACAGTCCAGAAGAATTCAACAGCTCAGAAATGTTTTAAAACCCAAGAAAAATCAACTGATCAACCCACAGTAGTGCCAAATAGCCAGAAATAAACACAATACACCATCACAATCAGTAAATGACCAGCAACCAACTCGAACTGATCAGATTCTATGCACAAACAACTCGAACTACTTTTAAATCTCCATGTTGAACAGAAACAGCAAAATTCAAGTTACTTTAGATCCAAAGTAAGCTAAAATGTTGAATTAGAGGTTGAAATTCGAAATGACCTAAAGGAGAAACAATGACATAGTTTTTTTGGATTTTTGCTATATTTGCCTTTTTTGAATTTTTAATAGGGATCTAAGGCCTAAAGAGGAGGTTTCAATTTATGCCCACTTGAAACTCAAATCTAAAACTTTAGATCTGTAGGAGAAGTTTGGGGGGAATTTTTTTTGGGGTTCCAAACTTGTGTTTCAAGGCATGGGAATGCCCTTTTATAGGCACAACTAAGAGGGTATCAGATTTTTAGCTTTGCAAAACAGTCCCTCCTCTTATTTTCATTTAAACCTCCATTTATTGACTTGTGCCTCAAGTCATTACCCTTAAACTTCTAAATTGTGACTAAAATCCTATTCTAGAAGAATCTAAGCTATTCTAGTGTGGTCTACAGCATTCCTATCTCACTCTAATTACCCAAATACCCTTGTATTTCCCCTGAAATTACTTACCTAAGTTAACTGACCAACCCCTTTTGAACTATAGTAATTAACAAGAACATTTCAGCTATAATCAGTTCACTAAACTAACTCACGAAAGGCAAAACTGATTAACAATCATCAACAAGTTAAAGTCAATCAAACTTAAACAACACTGATTAAAGATTATCAAAGCAAGGCTAAACTAATGTCTAAAACTAAATTAGCATAATTTTATGAACAAAACCAATATTGAATCAACATAAAATGAATTCTAACCTAATAATCAAACTAAAATCCAAATCGAACAAACAAGAATCAACTAATCGATTATGCCGAAAAAAATCAGAGCAAAATTAATCAAAACTAACAATGGAAATTAACCAGATATTAACGAATCATGAACACAGAAACAAAGGGAAAATATTAAACAAAGGAAAAGGGCAAAACTCAGAACTCACTGAAACGGATCGAAGACTTCCGAATTCAAACAAACTTGGTGATTTTGACCCTTGCCAATGGTGAATTTTTTACGAGGAGAATGAAAGAACGATGCAACACCTATTTGGCCGATTTTGGAGAATTTAGGGTTTTCCGGTCAACTTCGATTTAATATTCGAGATGCCTTGGAATGACTCGAAGAAAACTAATTGAAGGTTTGGGAAGAGGGTGGTAAGGAGAGCCTATGGTGTGAATTTGGTCGGATTTGGACAACCTTGTGTCTTGGCCGGAATATTTCGATTCAAGATTCGACGGCTTGGGGTGGGATTCGAGAAAAACTAAGTTGGGGGTTGGAAAGAGGAGAGAAAGAGGGTTCTAGGGTGTTATTTTGGTGGCGTTTGGAGGTGGGCCGCCGCCGGCGACGATTTCCGGCCGGCGGCGATGGGTGTCGTTACACAAGGTCTGTGATGGGTGGTTTGGGGACGATGAGTTGAGGGTGGGGGGGAGGGACAATCAGACAGTTATATACTGACTATCCTAGGATGATCTCATCCATTAGATCAAAAATCAAAGGCCCTGATTAAATCTACGAAGCGTCATCGTTTGGTTATTTAATGGGACAGACCGGGTGAAGGGTGCTGGGCTGGGGCTTGGACGGGTTTTGGGATAATTTGGGCCGGGGGATTTCATTGATTAGGAGGCCTAAAATTGGGTCTCCAATTAGATCACTCTTTTTTTTTAAATTGTTTTTTTCTTTTATTTATTTTTGTATTTCATGTTGTATTTTTTGTATTTTTTTTATTTTATAAAAATTAAAATAAAGTCCTAATATATTTTAACGTTAAACTAATTAACTCCTAAAATTGTTTGAATTCTATTTCGTGACGAATTCACAATTAAATAATTAAAAATGCAAAAGTGAACTATTTTTGTTATTTTCTTCATATTTTGCTCTAAAACAAATTAACCCCTAATTAGCCCTAAATTATGAAATTAGATCCTAAATGTAAATGTATTTTTATATTTTTCATATGAATAAAAATGCACAGACAAAATGCAACAATTACCAGAAAATAACAAAAAAATTTATTTTGTTTGGAATTTTGGGAATAATTCATATATAGGGCAAAAATCACGTGTTCACAATGCGGTCTTATTTTCTTCTCTTCCTAAAGATGCAATTGGCTTGGAAATTATAATAAAAATTGTCGTGGATAAGTTAGTCAAGTTGTACATTAGTTCTTTTCAATTTTCTTTATGGTAAAGATAGAAATTATTTTCTCATTAAAAAAAAGGTTATCTTGTTATCATTTTATGAATTAAGCGTACAGGAATTTGTACTCTTTATACGACATTAGCAAAATTAAAAGTTCAGAAAATATATGTATTTTTACATGAATGTTTTAACGAAATAATAATATATGTATTGATTTTATATGGTACCACGATTTATTATTTTAATATTGTAATAGTAGTAGTTTAAGATGAGGACAAGACTATTTTTTTGAGGATATAAATATTTATGATATTTATAACAAGTGATAAGTAAAGTCGTGAAGGTGAGGGTAAACAAGTTGAAGAAAATGAGGTTGGTCGAAATTTGTCATTTTGTGATAAAATACGGTCCGAGCTATAATACCCGATACTTATAGATTAGTATCATACAATGTACCATATGACAGAGATAGTATGATGTATAAAGTATATTAAAAGTGAGTAGTATTTTAGGTAAGTTAACATACTTCTTAATTATGCGGGTAATTGGTTAATTACCGGATAGCGGGGTATTACCTAATTAATTAATTAATTACTCCCTCCGGTCCAAAATAAGTGATTTTTTAATATTTTTTTTTGTGGTCCAAAATAAGTGATTTTTTCAGATTTCAAGAACGAATTAATTATTTTTTACCTTTATTGTCCTTGGAGTAAATAATATTGGAATATGTGTTAGGAGTGTTTATGTGAGATAGTAAAGGTTAATATTGTTAATTAATGCTAAAAGGTGAATTTCTTAATCTGTGTGAAAACATTCAAAAAATTACTTATTTTGGACCGGAGGGAGTGTAGTACATTGTTAAGTGGCCACCCCATAACGTGGCAGCCTCCCCAATTCATACATTGTGACTCATGCCTTCATTAACTATGTGGCTTGATTAAAATGAAACTTGGAAAAAGAATAGTTGGTTGTGCTTTCTGCCTACAACTCTTGTTGGGAGTTGTGTATAGCCATGCACTATTGAACTGGTGGTAATTGCATGGATATCAATATAAGCTGTATTCTGTTCACTAGCATCCAGTCACACTTATTCCCATCAATGTGCAATTTAAAACAAATAGATCATGCACGGAACTTACAAATCGTAATGTAGTGTGTTTCAAATTGCAAGCTAGCTGGCTCATCTTTGGATCTTCTGTATAGCTATATTTAGCCAAAAAAGAGAAAACACATCTACTTCTGTTCAGTGCCACAAAGTTTGGAAGTAAATGTAGGCCATAGATTTTGGAGGTTGTTTTTTGGTGGATCATATATCAACACTTAGGTCTAATGGTTTTATAAGTGGGTGGTAGTCCATCTAACAAATTCTTCATCCAGCTGTTAGAAATGTCATACGGACTTTTCCTTATTTCAGGTATGTTAAGGTTATTCCTTATTTTTTTGGCATGATTTATACGATATGAACGAAACGAGAAAATGCCCAACTTCCATAAATGACTCTATTCATAGAAGTATTAGAGGTACCTATGTTTTTTATTCTCCATGTGTCATATTATTTTTTTATCTGTTCATGGGTCTCGAAAAATACATAAGTTGATAAAGTTTACTTCATGATATTAATCAGAGGCATAATGGTCTTATGGAATTCCGAAAGGTTTTATTAACGTACTTCTCATGCATTGCCTTCATTTACATGCACATTGACCCATGACCAAATGGTGTCATGTACGCGTATATATGTATGTATATATATGTATATGGGATATGGAAAAAAGTTACGATGTTATATACGCACCACCACCTAATCAGCTGGTATATGTTGATGATTTTGCCCACAGTGGCCGAGATGATATGATGGGATGCCGTCAGAGGCTTGATGATGTTATGAACACATATACCTATGCATGACATGACATTCATACGAATATGCATCACACGATAAGTATTAAATGATATAGAGTTATCCAAACTTACAGGCTGAGTCATGTACTCCATGTTTCGTTCATGTCCTTAGATATTGATTTACGTGCCTTACATACTCCGTACATTATTTGTATTGACGTTCTTTTGTTGTGTATGTTGCATTCATGCATGTAGGTATAACTAATGAATTTGATGAGCCATCATAGTAGACGAGGTTAGCAGTCAGCGAAGGATCGGTAAGACTCCACCTCATTCGAAGTGTAGTCGAGTCTATGAGCCATTGTGTCAGAGTTTTACTTCAGACTTATGCCATTTGATGTCAAATAATCTTAGAGACTTTGTAAACAGATGTTTAGTTTGAATAGTATGTTAGAGGCCTTGACGGCCAATATGTATTCATGTTTTAAGAACGATAGTTTATTGATATAGTGTTGTCCACTTATAGTTATGCATTACAAGTTGTGGCCATGTTGGCTCATGATTGTTAAAAGAAAAAAAAAGAGTTACGCAGTGGTTTGCTCGGACCACTACGGCACTAGATGCCAGCCACGCCTCCCCAAGTTCGGGGTGTGACAATATTAGTCCATCTTTTATGTGGTATAAATTAGTACCGGAATTATAATCCTGATACTATTTTGTCCACGTACCAAATAGTTTTTGAATAAGCTAATGTTGGATTTATTTGTTAAAATTGACCTTAGGAATCACTTCTTGAAAGTTACTTCTAATAGTTTATACTCTTTTGTCCAACAATTTGAGTTTTCTATTTCTCCCCTTGTCATGACCCAGAATTTTCACCATCGGAAATGTGATGGCGCCTAACATTTCACTTGCTAGGCAAGCCAGCGTTAGATCATTTCATCCATTTTTAATAGTTTAAATTAATTAATGAGAAGGAACTGAAATAACTGCAATAATCCAAATTAAAAATGCGGAAGCTAAAACAGCCAAACATCTGATACAACCCTGGACCCGGTATCACAAGTGCACGAGCTACTAGAATAGTACAAACAAGGGTCTAAAATAACATAAAGTAGTCTGAAAAGAAAGTACACAACCAATTAAAAATCGAAGGGGACTCTAGGAATTGCGGGCATTGAGCAGTTGTACCTCAAGTCTCCATAAGTTGTCCAATCCGAGCACGCTAATAATCGCCGCTGGGACTGACTCCAAAATATGCACAAGAAGTGTAGTGTGAGTTCAATCGACCCCATGTAGGGGTGTACATGGACCGGGTTAGTTCGATTTTTATCAAAACCAAACCAACTATATTGGTTTGGATTGGTTCGGTTTATCGGGTTTTCGAATTTTCGGGTTTTCGGGTTTTTTGTTACTTACGTATTATTTAAATCTTATTTTGTTAAATATTTGATATGTATACTTATATTTAGTAAAAATATAAAAAGTTGACAAACATATTATCAATTAAAATATTCTTAAGCGAGAATTCTATTAGTTAACACAAAATAATTATTTTTTTAGTTGTCTGATAATAATTTTTCGTTGATATACACTTTCAGGTTATCCGAATTTAGTAATTAAACATAAAAATAAATATGATACCTAAATATTAATAATCACTTGACATTCGAAAAAGATATAAGAATTTAATACATTTAACATATGATATGAATATGTAAGAATAAAGCGATAGACGTATTTCAGTAATACTTGATAAGAAACTTATTATACAACCCATTATTCAAGGTCAATAAATATGGAGCACTTCATATTCTATTAAAATTTATATCTCGCAAGAGAATCCCAAATATTTTTAGATAGTTTTTAAAGAAAATTTTATATTAAATCTTAAATAATATATATAAAAATTATATATTTATATGTCAGGTCGGTTTGTTTTTTTATTCAATACCAAACCAAATCAAACCAAACCGAGTCGGATTTTTTAATCGGTTTGGTTTGACTTTTCGGTTTGGTGCAATTTTTCGGTTCGGTTTATACACCCCTAACCCCATGTACTTTGTAAGTGTCGAGCCTAACTTTGACAAAGTAGTGATAAGGCTAAGGCAGGTCACTTATACTACAACATGTACGCATTATATAATAAAGACAGAAAAGGAAATACAGAACAAAATAGGACATTTAACTGAAGATAATAGCTACTGCCTCAAGAAATAAGCCCGTGACGATCATAATTACCAATCCTTAGAGTTTCAAGTGAATATACCGAAAACCAACACATCTCAAGGAAATAGAAATATATAGGTGATTGCGACGTGCAATCCGATCCCAACGCACAACATTAAATACTCCCTTATTTCACCGTAACAACATCAACAACAATAAATAATATATATGTTATGGCGCGCAACCCGATCTCACTGATTAATAGGTTACAAATAAGCATGTAAGGCATTTAGAGCATATAATATCTAAGACAGGGAAGATAATTAAGGAAAATCGAAAATCAAATAAAACAAGCAATTCGGCGTATAAACACTCGTTGTTGATATCCAATTTTTCCCTATATTTTTTATATATGCATAAATACCTTCAAAATAGAATATACATGCATATATAAGCATGCACAAGATTTTTATTAAATTGATTTATTTTCTTCCCTTTTGCTCTACTTGTAATTATTTGCTTCAACTGTTTATTTTGTTAATGGACTAATTCGTAAGTATAAGTTCGATCGGGACCCATAGTTGTGGACCAAGCGGGGTGCCTAACACCTTCCCCTCGAGGTTATTTCGAGCCCTTACCATAATTTCTGGTAATGCAAGCTAATCCAACGCACCATAATCTGTTAGGTGGTGACTCTTCAAATACCCAATTCCCAAAGGAAATGAGTTATTACCCCCATGAAACATCGAAACCCGGACTTCTGCCCGCGAGGAGGGAAAAAAGGGGGCGCGATAGCATGGCGACTCTGCTGGGGTTAATTAGGCTCTTACCTAATGAACGTGCCCTTATGAATTAGTCCAAACATGCTTTATCCTGTACCCTCTTCCCTTATTTTAATTTGACTGTCTGTTTTCTTTTAAGCATTTATTGTTCTTTATTCTTAAAACTGACTTGTCTCTTTGTTTCCTTTCCTATTACCGTCTTTCAGTTATTTAAATACTGTATTTATTTTTTCTTACGTGCAAATACTTGACTACATGTTATTAACTGCTGCATAAATAATGCTCCACATCATATTTCACTCGTGCGAATCAAATCCCATAGCAACACTTTAATGAGTGGTTGCGCTCTTCCTATTTACTACCCTTAAATCTGAAAAGGCTTATTTGCGGTAAAACCAGTCGATCAGCGGTGCAATCTATGATTCCGTGCCTTCCCCCTCGAGTTGTCCGCTCGAGGATACTAGTCTAAAATCCTATAGAAACCTTACTCTGATTAAAATTGTGCATGCACCATGGTCAAACCTAGTCGGATCAATTATGTTGTCCGCATAATGATCCTTTAAGATAAGCCTTATTCAAAGTCCATCGGGTTTTCCATAATCCCAGCGGACGCAACCACGTTCTGTTCATTAATTTGGAGAACTATATGTCGATATGTTGATCATAAATAGTCGAGTCTGATAGGGGTAAGGTCTAACCCTTTTGTTTTGCAGAAAATGAGGCACAAGGTCCCCAACTTTAGTATGATTAGCATACCCTCACTCTTGCTAGACTGGTGGAGGAATCTCCCATCAGATGACCACATCAATGAATGGAAAGAGAGGGCCGCCAAATCTAGCGAGAAGCTTGAATATCTGGAATACATCCTGTTGGAATTGGAAGGGAAAGTGAGGAAGAGAGTCACCGACTGCCAGAATGTTGAGGGAAACGAAAAAGGACATTTGGCAAAGGCATTCTTACTAATGAGCCTACGCGAACTGGGAGATATGATCGACAAGAGCATTCAGCCTGAAGAAAGTCCTTCCGAGACCAAATAGATTAGGTTTACTTGCTTTTCAAATGTAATAAGGCCTAGTGCCAGTAGTGACTTATTTTATTATTATCTTAGTGTCGTTTTGGGATTCGTGAATTTTATATTATGAAATGAAGCATTTATTGGCACTAAAAGTTCCCTAAAACTATTTGTCGCTAGGCCTACCTCAGGCACAACGAGGCTCTCAAATTAGGATGCGAATTTATATTTCCGCAATATGTGTTTAAATACTGAAAACATTTCAGAACCCTCACTGTCACGACCCAAATTCCATACCCGGTCGTGATGGCGCCTCTCGTAAAGACAAGGCCAGCCAACAACCCCAAAT
>MU736176.1:2313-20461 GCA_026770625.1 Nicotiana glauca
TAATTGAATGCCTTGTACGTGAGGTGACGAGCGCATACTTGAGCTAATTGTTGAAACCCCGAATTTTTACTTAAAATATTTGAACCGAGTTTCTTTCGTATTTGCTTTATTCTACTTGCTATTATAGCCTGTGCCGTTATAGAAAAGTATGTTAGTTGCTCCAAATTGCTTATTTGCTTAATTTGCCTTAATTGAAATTACGTGGAGCATGTTAGGCCAGAATTATTTGTTGCTTTGTATCGTTATACTTCAATTTCTTAATATTCTCTGATTTTTGTTGTGCATTTACAGTGGGACTACGGGTTCGATTCCAGGGAGATCCCCCTGCACATTTATATTTGGGACTATGGGTTCGATTCCCGGGAGATCCCCCTGCACATTTATATTTGGGACTACGGGTTTGATTCCCGGGAGATCCCCCTGCATATTTATATTTGGGACTACGGTTTAGATTCCCGGGAGATCCCCCCTGCACGTGTTATGTTCTAAGACTGAGAGTGCGGGATACCAAGAGATCCCTGGCACATAAATGATTATTATTGAGGATACCAGGAGATCCTCGGGATACCAAGAGATCCCCAAAATATATATTGAGGATACCAAGAGATCCTAGAATTATTATTGAGGATACCAAGAGATTCTCGGGATACCAGGAGATCCCCGATGATAAATATCTAGTTGTGGCTTGTATCTCTATTCATTGATTGTGTTTGTTCTCTGTTACTGTTTTACTTATTTTCTTGTTCGATTTCTGTTGTGATTATACTCATATTGTCTCCTCATTATCATACTGATTATTATATTTTTCTCAGTAGGGCCCTGACCTTCCTCGTCACTAGCCAACCGAGATTAGGCTTGGCACTTACTGAGTACCTCTGTGGTGTACTCATGCCTTTTTTGTGCATGTTTTTCATGTGCAGATCTAGATACTTACGGTCCGGCACATTGTCAGTGATCCGGGAGTGATATTCAGAGACTTTGAGGTATATCTATCACGTCCGCAGACCAGGAGTCTCTATCTTATTCCAGCTATAGTATATGATTTTCCTTTATTTTGGTTGTGTAGAAATTCCAGAGTTAGAGCAGTGTATTACTTTCTATTAGCCTGTGGTTCCCGTGAGATTCCGGATTTTGGGATTTCTGTTTCAGAATTTGTAGAGTCAAAGTGTATGTGCCAAGTGGCAAGTTGTATACTTCCTGAAGTTATTTAACTTTTGACTTAATGTTTCCGTATTGGTTGTTGCTTCCGCACTGTCAGGATTACCTAGTTGTTGTGACTAGGTGCCGTCACGACGTGTTCACGATTGGTGAATTAGGGTCGTGACAATAGGCCTGGTCTACTTGGCGTCTCTGATTTTACAGATGGCGAACACGATGTCGGATACATCGACATTGATGTTGTATTTCGCTAAGTGAGTTTCCCCTATTGGCCCCGTGTTTCCATCGAATCTGGCTCTATTGATGAGTCCCCAAGGGTTCTGTCCTCGGTTTACCAATCGATCATTGCGAGGCAGGTTGTGTCTTGGTGCATTCCTCCGATCTTTGAGGTACGACTGATATCTCTCTTTGTCTGGTTTCGACTCCTTTGCCAGGAGCCTGCATGGATATACTAAGCCCGAAGGGGCTCCCAGCTGGTCATCATTGACCCTGATCTTTAATTGATACCAGTTGTGGACGTCCGACCAGGTTACGATGGGATATTCGACAAGATTCTCTTTTAGCTGCCTTGAGGCCCCTGAGCTTCGTTCATTCATCCCCTGAGTGAAGGCTTGTACTGCCCAGTCGTCGGAGACCGAGGGTAGTTCCATTCGCTCCCTTTAAAAGCGAGATACGAATTCTCGCAACATTTCATTCTCTCTCTGCTTTATCTTGAATATGTCGGACTTCCTTTTTGCTACTTTGATGGCACCGCGTATGCCTTTATGAAGGAGTCTACTAGCATGGCATATGAGTCTATGGAGTTGGGATCTAAGTTGTGATCCCACATCATGGCCCCTTTCAAGAGTGTTTCTCCGAACTTCTTCAGTAAGATAGATTCGATCTCATCGTCTTTTATGTCGTTGTCCTTTACTGTGCACGTATAGGTAGTGACGTGTTCGTTGGGATCTGAGGTCCCATTATATTTTGGGATTTCTGACATTCTGAACTTCTGTGGAATGGGTTTTAGAGCAGCTTCTAATGGGAATGGTCCCTACACGAACTTCTTCGACTCTACACCGTTCAGGACCGGGGGCGCGCCCGGGATTTAGTCGTAGGTTTCAACCTTCTTATCGTTGGCTACTATCATTTTCATGCCTGCCTCGATCCTTTTGGTGAGGTCCTCGAGCATTTTTACGATGGCAGGATCGGCTACCGATCCATTATTGCTCGATCTCTCTGGTACCTGTTCGGCCGGAGGAGTAGCTCCCGGTTCTACCGTGCTAGGAGTTTCTAGCTGGCTTTGCAACTGAGCGATAGCCAGCTGTTGTGCCTGCAACATTTCAAAAATAACATCAAGGCTAACTTCCCTTTCTTCCCGAGCTGGAGTTTTTTGGGCTTCTTATTGGTCGCCATGTTGTATCCTCATATCGGTGTATGAGGTTTTGTCGACCTGCTGTGCGTCTTGCGAACCCGCATTCACTGGAATCGGTCCAAGTGCATTATCAGGGTTCTATGGTGGCGCACCAAAAATTGGGACATCCACACCATTTTCTCCGAGGTTTTCAAGGTTGTTGTTCTCAACTCTATTCACTGAGCCAGACATTTTGACCTGAAATTGAAGGTCTTGGACAAGAAAAAGTGTGAAAGATAACTTGCGTTGTGTAACGAAACTAGCAAGAAAATAACCACTATTATTTTTAGCCCCACGGTGGGTGCCAAACTTCTTACCGTGAAAATAGTAATAACAATTAAATTTATTGATGGGACTCTAAAAATATGTGATCTATTTTTATGCTAATAGTTAAGAAGCTGATGCTAGATATGCGAAGATAAAAGATGAAATGTGAGCTGAGATGGAATTATAACAAAATCGGTCGATGAGGGGCCTAGAGGTCGATGCTTGGGCTCGGGCTCGAGCTATCGAGGATAATCGAGAAGGGTCTAATAGTTAAGATATAGTTAAAGTAGGCTCTTTATAGCCTATGGAGAGTAATAAATGGAGAACAAGTATGAAAGCAGTAAATGAAAATAATAATCTCGAGCGAGTAAGTTAGAGAGAAAAGAAAGAGAGTTGTTATTTATCTTATCTAAAATAGTTGGAGCAACAGGGTTTACAAAGGATCCTTATAGGAGGGGGAAAATATGGTATAGGGGTGCATTAATTATAAAGAAAGCGGGATGGGACAACTTACTAGCTCCAAGATACAGGTGTAGACCAGCCTTAAACTAGCTTGATAGACTCAATCGGCCTCGGCTGCATTTTTCGAAAACTCCCCACGCCCGTTAGGGTCTTCACCAACATTACCCCCAGGCCGGTTGTCGATAGATCTCGAGGGAGGATGCTCGATCCGTGGTCTCAAGCCTCCGAGGTGATCTCCCGAAAAGTCTTGTTACCGAGAAATTGGCTCCCCTATTTCACCGTATACAACGAGAAATGAACAAGATAAAAAAAATATTTTTTTATTTCAGTTTTTGATTAACTAAAGGAGAAATTCTAAACATAAACAAATGACAAGGTGTGTTTTTTTCCTTCTATGTACGATGTCCTAATGTTCTAGTGAAAACAAAAAGAATATATTTTTTTGTTTTTTTATTTATTTACCAAAGAAGAACCTCAAAAGAAATTTTTTTTTTGGATTTTTGGAATTAATATCTTAAAGAAAGCTTCTAAAGAAGTATTAAAAGAAAAAAAAAATTAAATTTTTAGCCTTAATATACTAAAGAAAATATAAAAGTAATTTTTATTTTGAGTTCTAGATATTAATTTCCTAGGAAAACCACCTCAAAAGAATCTTTTTTTTTCCTAGAATTAGTATTCTAAAGAAAACTTCTAACGGAAATATAAAACGCAAAATCTCTTTCTTTTTTTTTAGATTTTTGATATATAACACACCTTTTCAAATACAAAATAGCAAGTACAATAACAAAAGACTTGACATTACTATACAAAACTAGAAGGTAAAAGACGACATAAAAGAAAAACAGACCCAAAACATAAAAATAAAAATAAAAAGAAAAATAATCTCCTTAAGCAAGTCCTGAATGAGCGATCCTGACTGGACGGTCCCGGAGTGTCTGTCATGCTCAAACTCCGGTAAGTAGACCCACGCCTGTATGAGAAAATTAAAACCAAATAAAGTTAAAGACCTAGAACACTATGTGAGACAATAACACTCTCTATTGGACACATGCAAGACATGATTGAGGTTATTTTTGTAAAATGGCTTATGTGCCCAAAAGATGGCTAGAAGTGCAAAATTTTGCTAAGACCCCACAAAGCCAAGAACTTAAGATTCACTAGGAAGATCGGACTGTATGTAGGTTGCCTACATATTACGCCCCGAAATACGAGAATCAAGTATGCGTAGTTGGGGCAGATTGGATACGGGCGAGAATTGCAAAAACAACTAATTTAGAGAAAATATATTTTTTTATCTTTTTTTTTTTTGAAAAATGATGAAACATGTAAACACTTTTTGGATTTTCTTTTTCTCCTTTTTTGATTTTTTTTTTTTGAAAATGGTGCAAAAGTACAAAATCTTTTTGGATTTTTCATATTTTTTATTCTCTTTTTTGATTTTGGTTTTTAAAAAATGATGGAAATGTGCAAAATCTTTTGGGATTTTCCATTTTTTTTAAAATGTGAAAGAAAACATAACTGGGTACCACTTGCTTTATTACACTTCACCATCTTTTTCTCATTTTTCCTCAAACCTCATTGGTCCGACAAATGACTCTTTTACCCTTGAAAATTACAAAATGTAGCACATATGATGCATCAGGATGATCTTTTATTTTTTGGGGTACACCAGTCCTAGATGGACCCAACCCCTATGTTGAGTCCCCAAAGTCAAATGCACATGATGCAAACAAACGCTCCAGCTAGGGATTCAGTGTGGGGCTATATTATTCTAGGTTTAAAACCTAGGTGTATTGTTCTAGACCTGGCTTATCCGAGCGGACAACTCAAGTCGAGGGGGGCAGCGTACCGGTAATCAAAAGATCATCCGGCTTTGCAACTTGTCCGAACCTCGTTCTAAATTGGGTTATGACATTAACATAAAAGAAGTCACGCCAGCGTTCACTTCCCAGAAGATTAGAAGAGAAGGGGTTCGCAGCAGTTATATACAATTCAAATAATATTAAAGCGGTAAAAAGCGGTATTTAGCACATTAGGCCCAAGCATGTAATAAAAATCAGATAATAAATAAAATCCAAATATAACAATTATTCTAAGCTCGATTTCTTGAACCCTGAACTAGAAATTCTGGGTTCCTATCCCCAGCAGAGTCGCTAGAGTCATCACACCACTTTTAAAATTTCTGAATAAACCCATAGATATCCCAGAACCCGGTATCACAAGTGCATGAGCTATTTCTAGGAAGCAATACAATACAACAACCGTCCGGAATACAAATTGGAAAGAAGGTAAGTACAATACGCCGAAAGAGACTATACTAGCTACGGGTCACCTTGAGAAATGCAGCTCACCTAGTCCTCGTATCATCCATGCTGCTACGCCCAGTACGCCCCTAGGAGTATATGTGTCTGTGCAACAAAAATGCACAGTAAGTGGAGCATGAGTACGAAAATAATGTGTAATCAGTAAGTATCCCGTCTAATCTCGAAGAAGTAGAGACGAGAGGTCGACTTCAACACTTACTAATGGTCTAGTAATGGTACACAATAATGTAATAATCGAGGATTTTTATAAACATGATTATAATTCAATAGAGTGAAGAGAGTAAAAAATTCTTTCCTTTATAGGAAATTCCCAAATCCTTTTATTTTCATCATTTTTACATTTATTCTAAAACCGAGAAGAAACAATATCAACTTCAATAAGTTTCAAGGCAAGTGATACAAGCATGTGCAAATCATGCCGAGGACGTACGGCCCAATCCAACAATATTTAAATTATGTACTGTCAGAGGGTCGAATGGCGTGAACCATAGATTCATCTATTACCCCGCTCGCGAATCATACATGCGACGCGGTCAAATATAAGTAAACACAACAATTAATTAATCAAAAATTCATCAAGGAAAAATTATCCAGAGAAAAGCCAATTCTCTTTTAACAATTCAAGAAAATGAAGTCCAATCTTTTTTTAGAAATTCATTTACTGATTAGATGTGATTTAAGCAATTCAAGTTGTCAATAAGGTTACAAATATTTCAAGTATAGCATGCTTTTGGGTGCTAGACTACCCGGACTTAAACATAATTGTGGCTACGCAGGGACTCTCGTCACCTCGTGCTTATGTATCCCCCACAAATAGGAGAACAAATCCAATTAATTCAACTATGGGTATGATTTCCTCTTACAAGTTAGAAAGGAGACTTATCTCGCTTCGAAGATCTATAATCGGCGTTCCACGTTCTTCCGAAGACTCGAATCGATGAACAAAGCTCCAAAACTAGCCGATAATAATACAAATCCATTAATATATACTCAATTACCCTAATGATCTAATTTATAACAATTTCTAACCCCGATCGAAAAGTTAACAAATATGCCCCTGGGCCCGCATGCCCGGATTCCAAAATTTTTTGAAGATAAACTTTACCCATAACCTCACAAACTCAGATATAAAATGTACTATCAATTTCATACCTAAATTCGTGGTCACATTCAAAGAATATCAATTTTCTAGGTTTTCCCTCAAACCCCATGTTTTTACCAATTTCGTGTTCAAATTCGTAAATAATCAATGTATTTAACTCAAGATAGGTGGGGATAGCTTACCTTAACGTTGATGATGAAAATCCCCTCTTGAAACCCTCCAAGAATCGCCCAAGCCATGAGAAAAATGAGAGAAAATGGCAAAATCCCGAAAATTAAAACACTCACTGCCTCCAGCCCTTTCCGCACCTGCGGTCACTTGGCCATTTTTGCGGTTTCGCAGGTGCGGTTCCAATACAGCTTTGCGGTCCATCTCCAGTTGCCCCAGCCCACTTTTACGCCACACAGACTGCATATGTGATCACGCATATGAGGGATTTCCTTCGCACCTGCGGCCTCTGATCCCTTCACTTCTAACTGCTTCTGCAGCTCAACGACTGCTCCTACGGCTCCGCACCTGCGACCTTAGTCTCGCAGGTGCAGTTACACCAGCAACCAGCAACTTCAGCCTTCTCTAAAATTCTATTTTTTATCCATTAACCACCGAGAATCCACCCGGGGCCCCTTAGACCCCAACAAACCATACCAACCAGTCCCCAAACACATTACGGACTTGCTCGAGGCCTTAAATAATATCAAACAACGCTACAATCATGAATCGACCTCCAATCCAAGCTTTATGAACTTTAGAATTTCAAACTTCTACTTTCGATGTTTCAACCTAGCAAATCACGTCTGATTGACCTCAAATTTTGCACACAAGTCATATTCGACATTACGGACATACTCCAACTTTCGGAATAGGATTCCCACCCCGATATCAAAATGTCCACTTCCGTTCAAACTTCTCAAGAACCATCAAATTTCTATCTTTAGCCAAATGACTCCAAAATGACCCACTGACCTCCGAATTCACTTCCGATCATGCTCCCAACACCAAAATCACTATATGAAGGTACTCCAAGATTCGAAATCCCAAAGGGACGTCGATAGCACTGAAATGCACTTCAACCCGACCTATGAAATTATTCCAAAATGCTAACTTCCACAATAGGCACCAAAATGCTCCCGGGTCATCTAAAACTAGATCTGGGCATATGCCCAAGTCCGAAATCAACATACGAACCTGCTGGAACCCTCGAATCCTGATTCCGAGGTCGTTTACTCAAAAATTCAATCCTAGTTAAGTCTTTCAAATTAAAGCTTCTGAAATGAGAATTCTCTTTCCAAATCGACTCCGAACTTTCCGAAATTCATTTCCGACCACGTGTACAAGTCATAATACCTGAAATGAAGCTACTCATAGCCTCAAACTACTGAACTGTGCGCTAAATATCAAAACAACTGGTCGAGTCGTTACACTAACCAGAACTGGTGTCACAATTTCACAGACTATCTAGGTATACTACAAATAAGGGTCTGAAAGATAAATACAATGTTGCCTCTGAAATACATATAAGAAACAGAATGAAGAGATAGAAGGCAACATCTAGGCCTGCAGATGCCTGAAGGACTAACTCGGGTCTCCAAATGGATTGAAGGTAGCAACCCAAAGCTAAGGTCTGTATGCTCCAGTACCACGATCTGCACAAAAGGGTGCAGAGTGTAGTATCAGCACAACCGACCCCATGTGCTGGTAAGTGTGTAGCCTAACCTTGGCGAAGTAGTGATGAGGCTAAGACCAGAATACCAAATAAACATGTGTAGTTAAATCATATACAGCGGAAAATAAAGGTAAAACTTTACAATTAAAGATAGGAAGGGGGAGTCATGCTGCGGGGAACAACAAGTAGCAACAGATTTCAACAGTTAAATGTAAAGAACACCATAACTCAATTATCAGTAGAAATCAGGAATCAACGACAAGTCCACGACATCATCTTTCGTGCTTTTACTCTCATCCTCACCACAAAAATCAATATAAATGGTATGACATCACCCTTCGTGCTTTTAACTCGCATAAACATGGAACGAAATGATCCTTTGCGCATTATCACTCATATAAAGGCACGAAATTGTACATCGTATGGCACAACATCACCCTTCGTGCATTAACACTCTCTCACAAATATCATGCACGACATCACCCTTCGTGCTTTAACACTCTCTCACAAATATCATGCACGGTATCACCCTTCGTTCTTTAACACTCTTCCTTACCCAAACAACAATCACAAAGCAATAAGGGCAAGGGAATCAATAAAATCCCTGCAAGGAAATAATAGTACAACAATCAAATCCCGGCAAGGGAAACAGTATCAAAAGCAATAACATCCCAGCAAGGGAGATAATATTAAAACAACAACATCCTAGCAAGGGAGACAATATCATAATCCTCTTCTCTTTTTCACATTTACTTCACCACTCATTTCACAACTTGAGCCAATGCTCTAAAATGTTCAATTGTCAATAATACTTCCACAAATCATTTTACAACTTGAACTAATGCTCTTGAATGTTAAATTACCAATTATACTTCCACAAGCCTTATTCAACAATAGAAATTATCATATAAAGCATGAATAATACGAGACGGAGTCACATTAATCATAGTATAAGACTCACGGGCATGCTTGACACCAACGTATAGATACTCGTCACCATGCCTATACGTCATACTCAACAATTAATGTATAACAAATAAGACACAACTACTAACCAATCAAGCTAAGGTTAGACCAAACACTTACCTCAATTCTACGAACACAATTCAAGCCTCAACTGACGCTTTACCTCTTTATTCCACCACCAGTTTGCTTGTATCTAGCCACAAATTACTTAACTATATAAATAAATGCTAAATGAATCATTTCTAATGCTTGAAAATATGTTTTACAATGATTTACCCAAAAAGTCAAAAATCGAACCCGGGCCCGCTTGGTCAAAATCCAAAATTTGGATCAAAACCCGATTACCCATTCACCCCCAAGCCTGGATATATAATTGGTTTTGGAATCCGGCCTCAATTTGAGGTCTAAATCACCAAATTTCAATATCCTTAGGTTTTACCCATAATTCCCAATTCCACCATGAAAACCCTAGATTCTAGGATGAAATCTTGTAAAGAAGTTAAGGAGTAAATAAAAATAGTTAAAAATCACTTTCTTGTGTTTTGGGGAAGAAAGAGTGTTTTGAAAATTGCCTCTTATGTTTTAGGGTTTTGAAAATTTAAAAATAGCTGAAGAGTCCCGTTTATATACTCCTCTCAGATCCCCATCGCAAATCGCATAAAAAGGACCGCGGGCGCAGAGCTCTACTGCGGACCACGAAATATCGAGCGCGGCCACGAAGGCTTGGCCTTGCTCACCACGGACCGCATAAATCCCACCACAGTCACGGATAGGAGTGTGCATTCGATTTATCGATTTGATTTTGACCCTTATCGATAATTACTTATCGATTATCTATTTGTACATATGCTTATCGTTATTGTTTCAATAAGGTTTTTATTTTTTCGATTTGGATTTATCGATTTTTTAGGCTTATCGATTCGGTTATCGATTACACCAATAAGAAAATTTGCGGGATTCCACAGAAAGTATATCTCTATAAATACGCCTAACAAATATGGATAAAAAGATGCTACAATAAGATGAACACCGTTAATAACTAAAATAATGCTTATCGTTATTTTCACTTCTTGTGTTTTATGGTTGTGCTTGGTGTGTCTTTTTGTTTCTTATAACCAGGATTGGCGGATCAGGCATGGACCTCAGGAGCAAAGCCAGGGTACTACATTATTTTATTAATCTTTTTTCAGATTGACATTTTCTCTTTTTCATTTTTAATTGCTTGAAGATTGCTAACTTTATATAAATTTTTTTATTTAGAGACTCTTTGAGTTCTAGTTAAAGATCCTTCAAAGCTTCCCAAATGGAACTATGATGGGTCCAGCACAGGCCAAGCTCCTGGAGAAGACAGTGAAGTCATTCTATAGTAACTGAAAAGGACAAAATCGAAATCGAAATCGATAAATCGTTAAGGAAAATTTCAAAATCAAAATTGAAATCGATATATCGATAAACCGATAATAAATAATCGATTCGATTTATCAACAAATTGATTCGAATGCACACCCCTAGTCATGGAGGCCCCACTGCAGTTGCAAGAGATCACTGCGGACCGCAAAGTCTGGTTGAGAGACCTGCAACGTCTCTAAACCTGCAATAGCTATGTTCTAAGTCTAAATCCACTCTGTGGCCTATCCAAAACTCACCCGAGACCTCGGGGCTCTAAACCAATCATGCACGTAAGTCAAAAAATATCATACGGACTTGCTCATGCGATCAAATCATCAAAACAACATCGACAACCATGAATTAGACCACAAATTCATATAATTACTCAAGAACATCCAAAATTTCTATTTTCTCAAATAAAGGCATGATTTATACTAAACGGACTTCGATTCTTACCAAACTTCACAGGTTCAACTTAATTATTACTTCAAACTTGTATCGGGATCCGAAACTAAAATACGGGCCTGATACCATTAATTTTAACATCTTTTAATTTCCAAAAACTCTTATATTTTCTAGAAAATAATTTTCTTCAAAAATTTTTTTCTCGGGATTAGGACCTCGGAATTTGATTCCGGGCATACGCCTAAGTTCCATATTTTCCTACGGACCATTTGAGATCGTCACATCACGGGTCCAGGTCCGTTTATCAAAAATGTTGACCGAAGTCAACTTAAATTTATTTTAAGAGCAAAACTCATCATTATTTTCACAGGTTTTCACATAATAGCTTTTCGGATACATGCCCGGAATGCACACGCAAATCGAGGTGGGAAAAAAAGGAGGTTTTAAGGTCTCGGAACATTCTACACCTCTAAAACAACCGTTCATCCTCGAACGAACATAAGAAGGAAGTACTTGAGTTGGAGAAAAGATGGGGATAACGGCTTCGCATATCGGACTCGGACTCCTAGGTCGATGCCTCAGCAGGCTGACCTCTCCATTGAACATGAATAGAAGGGAAACACTTCGATCTCAACTGACAAACATGCCGGTCTAGAATAGCTACCGGCTCCTCCTCATAGGACTTGCCCTAGTGCAATTGGATAGTGCTGAAGTCTAACACCTGGGATGGATCGCCGTGATACTTCCGAAGCATGGACACATAAAACACTCGATGCACGGTTGATAAGCTCGGCGGCAACACAAATCTGTAAGCCACCTTTCCCACTCGATCAAGAATCTCAAATGGGCCAATGAACCTAGGGCTAAGCTTGCCCTTCTTTCCAAATTTCTTCACGCCCTTCATAGGCGACACCCGAAGCAACACTCGCTCGCCGACCATGAATGCCACATCAGGAACCTTACAGTCGGCATAACTCTTTTACCTGGACTGAGCTATACGAAGCCTATCCTGAATGATCCTGACCTTGTCCAAGGCATCCTGTACTAGATACGTACCCAACAACCGAGCCTCTCCCGGCTCAAACCACCCAACCGGCGACCAACAGTGCCTACCATATAAAGCCTCATAAGGAGCCATCTGAATGCTCATATAACGTCATTTTTATGCGGATCCTCAACACATAAGCAATTTACCAAGCCATATCACAACTCGCACGGCGCAATACATCATTACATGAAATATCTAATGACCTCATAACACCATGACTATTCTTCCATATGGAGCGCATTACTAAAAGGAACACATTTAGCCTGACATAGAGCCCATATTCACATTTGAATCCATCCACTCACCTCATCCCAATTCTGATCGCACTGACTAGGATAATAACCTTTCCAAGGTCCATAATAGCCCTCCTTTCTTTCATAATGCATAAGAACAACCATCATAACTGGAGAATTCCTCCACAGTCCACAACCCAATAAATAGAGTGCCCTCCAGGCATAAATTCTCAAATTAATGTTATTACCACAATCCTCATGCTTGGTTTAAATCTTAAATCAATCGAGTGACTACATGCCACACCTATACAACATCCCTGTGGGACACGCTCCCACAACCTTTCAAAACACATAACAGGTTCGTACATCCAAACCACCGTCCGCACCAATGCTAAAAAAAGCGATTAAGAATCATTAACCATGATACAAGCCCTTTTTTGCAAAACACCGATCTCAGGTGACGCTGAAGACAATACCAACTTACTTTAAACATCGAAACTCCTTTCTTGCTCATCCGAGCTTGTGACATCCTTGTCCACACCGAACTGCGACCATGATTCTCACTTCAAATTCCATACTACTCACTGCACCTGACATGCCAATATACGATAGAACACGACTCTTCATCATAACTCCGGAACCACTAGGTGTCAGAACGCACGAACTAACCTTTGGGAAGGGGAATAAAAATAAAAGAAAAACAAAAAGGTAAAAAGTTAGTGCGGATTCTGAAAAAATAATATTGCGGTATTTAAACACGTTGTGCAGGAATATAAATCGTTTCCTAATTTGGGTGCCTCGTTGTGACCGAGGTAGGCCTAGCGACAAGTTAAATTTGGAGAACTTATAATGCTAAATGCCTCATTTTATTTTTAAAAATAAGACGAGTCTAAAACGTAATTTGAAATAACCGAAAGATGTCACTAATGTCCAATGGCCTTATTACATTAGGAAAGCAGGAAATAAAAGATCCTAACTACTTGGTCCCAGAAAGACCTTCCCCAGATTTGGTATTCTTGCCTCCCTCGTACAGCTGCATCAACTCGCGCAGTCCTAGCAGCAAATAGGCTTGAGCCAAATGTCCGCATGCACTTCCCTCGGTATTTTAGTAGTCTTCAATCCTCTTCAAGAACTTTCCTTCCAACTCTACTAGACCTCTTTCCAGATACCCTAACCGCTTGTTCGCGTTGACAGCCATGTCCTTCCACTCGTCGATCAATTTCTGGTGAGTTTCTTGTGTTTCATGGTGCTCATTTTCACACTCTCGCATCCTCTTGCGCAGTTGATTGTATTTAACCTGCGCTACAACTTTCTCATCAATAAGCCTATGAACTCGAACGAACCCTGGGTGACCTAAACCAATATGATCATCTTCTAACCAACCCGAATAATGCAGCACACACCCTGCATGATACACGTCTACTTCAATAGTTTCTCTCCCCAAGACGAGCTTACAATGCCAAATATGTTGAGCTTGACACCTGTGCAGGCTATCATTGTCTTGAAAGTCAGCCTTGAAATGACTCATTTTTTCTACCCTTAGTATGATTTGTTTCCTCCCTGCTTGCCTCATGGCTCAGAGAGGGACATAATGATGAGTTTCCCTCAGACTGATGAGTTTGAGGAACGGTGCATCTTGAGAATGAACAATGAACTCCCCTGTTGGGAACCACTCGAACATCCACTGTGCTTGCTCTTCCTTTAGATTTTCAAACAGCTCTACCCATCCTCCAGCGTCCTCTGGCCGAGCGAACATGTTGGGCATGAAGTTCATTTGCTTGCGGTGGTGGAAAGCAATATGGCCATCCCAATCCCTGCGTATAATCTCCTCTATCGGTAGTCACCTTTCTGAAGGTGTTCTATAAGCCAGAGTTGAAGTAACAGATTACAACCCTCGAAGTGCGGGGCCCCTTGTTGAGATTTTCTCAAGGCTCGATAGATTTCAGCGATGATCATGGGCACTATGCTGAAAGACTGCCCGTCGATCCCTTCCATTAAGGTTTTGGTTACCATGGCTAGTGTGGTGTGGATCCTAGCCTTCTTTATAGGAAATATCACCATACCCAAGACATAGAACATGAATACAAAGACCCTCCTATGTATATGCCCTAAAGAGGTAAGGGCGAATTTGTCAGTGTAGGTGCGGTAGGACTTGCAATGGCCAAACCTTTCATACAGGAAGTCAAATAGTATATAGGAATCTTTTAGGCAAGTCAGATGCGGATTCTTGTTGAGTCCCATCATTTTGAGGAAACCCCTACCCTTGCGATTCTCTGGCATAAGTAGACCCGGAGTCTCCCAAGGAATTCCGGCTAGACTCCCTATTTCTTCTAGCAAGGGGGTCATTTCGAGGTCCCTGAAGCGAAAAGCCGACCGATCACTGTCCCATAACAGAGTTGCAGCCTCTATGATTTTGTTGTTAGGCTGGATTTCCAGAAGTGAGGGAAAATTCCCTAAGTACTTGCGGACAAGGGTCTGATCGCTGGCATGAAGGTCCTCCCACAAACTTAGCAACCTTGGGTGAATGTTAGATACCATACCGAATCTGGGGATTTTGTGCCTCATTTTCTGCAAAACAAAGGGTTAAACACATACTCGACTAGTTAAATCAATAATTAGCATAAAGGCATTTAGTTCTCCAAATAAATGCACACAACGTGAAGGTGTCCGTTTGGGTTTCGAGAAAGCCCGATGGACTTTGGTTTAGGCTATCTTAATGAGTCATTATGCAGACAACATAACTGACTCGGCTAAGATTAATGGTTTAATAGAGTAAGGTTTCTATTTTTTGATGTGCTAGACAAGGTACCCTTGAGCGGACAACTCAAGAGAGAAAGGTGCGGAACCGTCGACTACACCATTGATCGACTGGTTTTACCGCAAATATGCCTTTGCCACATTTAGGGGGTTATAATATCGGAAGGGCGCAACCACTCATTATAAGCGTTGCTATAGGATTTGTTTTGGCACGAGTGGAACATGATGTTGAAGATGCAGTTACAAAAATGAAGCAAATTGCATGTATTTTCACGTTCATACAGTAAAGGATTACAGTAAATGCTCAAAAATTACAACGGTATTGAAATAGTAATAAAGCAGTAAAGGAAGAAATTAAAAGAAAGGGAAAACATGAAGAGCCAAGTCAGTAATCATGATGAAATAATTAAAGGCGGGAAATAAAAGTAATTAAGGAAGCAATAAAGTCACAAGAGCATGTAATGGTATAAGCCCTAAAAAAGTCCCCAGCAGAGTCGCCATACTGTCGACGCCCCCTTTTTCCTCCTTTTAAAAGAAAGAAATCGGGTTTACAACATTATAGACAAAACAACTCTTATTCCCTTTTGAGGAATCTGGTTATGGAATTTGAAGAGTCGCCACCTAATGATTATAGTACATTAGGACACTTTAAAGAAAAAGAAGAAGATTTTTGAAAGAAAACAAGAGTTCGGGTAAGGGCTTGAGATTATCTCGAGTGGAAGGTGTTAGGCACCCCTCAAGATCCACTAGTGTGGTTTCCGGCCATGCTTAATTGTGACTTTAAAATAGAAGGGAACAAGTAAGGTTTACACATAGTAGTTATAAATAAATAAATTTAGAAAGGAAGGAAAGGACATAAATGATTTTAAAAGAGAAGGATTAATTGGAAGAAAACATAAATTTAAGAAGAACATTATACAAATAAAGAAAAGGAAAGGGGGTCCTAGGTTTAACTACAATATGGATCACATCAATACAAGACCCCGCATACACTCCTCAAGAGAGGGGTCGCCTATGATATTAGCGCACCGATCATCATCTCCATATTCTACCCTTCCCGCCCCGTAAAGGTTATTTAAACATGTGGATTGGTCATGAGTGCTTATTGCGTGCTATTACCTATCCCGTCCTATAGGTCCTAGAGGGTATTTAGGACCGCTATTCCTATAAGGTAAGGACTAGGCTGAACCCTTAGGTTTAAAGGTCAAAATGCTAAGCGACATACATAATAAATAGGACTATACATAAAGGAATCATATAAAGGGCATGTAAAAGGCTCAATATACCTCCATAGATAGGCATATAATCAGCACGTCTCAAACACACTGAAGGTCTAAAAAAATGAGAATTTTAAAAGCAAGAATGTCGAAGATAGGTTTTCGAAAGTTGGACAGAAAGTAGAAAGTTTGAATGAAGGACGAATTTCAGAAGTAAAAGAGGGTAACAAATATATAGAAATTAGTATGGAAACAAACTTTCGAAAATCATAGTAGAGATATTAAAGACACAGTACTCTGAGAAGTGTTAGAAAATAGCATCATAATTCTGGGCTGAAAAAAAAAGTAACTCGGTAGAAAACATATAGCATAGATGTGATTATCTAAAAATAGGGCAGAAGTTTAGTGGGAGAACCAAGAAGACTTCAGAGAGGCCGAATTCATAGAGTTAAAAGAGGTTGAGTAGCCTAAAACATGATTAAAAATGATCAATCGATTTTATCCGGCCTAAGGCTTGCCTAGGCGTTATATAAATTGCCTGTTTACCTTAAAGGTGAGCATACATATTAATCCAATTTTAAGAAGAAGACACAATTAATCAGACTTGTGTTGTTAAATAAAACTAGTGAGGCGTTCAAGCAATTGCAACTCAAACGAAAAACCTAGGTAACATGATGTCTAATGTACATAAGGGTCCTAAAATATGGTATCTAAATGCAGTAGCAATCCTTGTAATAGTAGCTAGTTGGTTATCAACTAATTGTGATTACGAAGTGAGTATAATAACAAGCTAGAAGTAAAAGATCCTAATACAGGATTTCTAATCGTGTGAGATGCATGTCCTATACAGGATATCTATTGCACAAATAAGTAGTAAAGCCCTACAAGCATGTTTTCTACCAGTAACCCTTAAACTAGCATGCATAACCCTCCCTGAATTCACTATAAACCCCAATTGTTCATTACAAGTTATTACAGACCAAGGCAATTAAATTACAGTAATGAAGATGTAAAAAATAAGAAGTTATTCTATAGGGATCCTTCAACCAGGCCCAAGTCTCCAACCTCACTTCTTTCGAGTTTCACAGCCTTTTACCAAGGCTTGGGGGTGCGGCAAAGCCCCTTAAGGGCCCATTGAGGCCCTTGTCCAATACCAGGCATCCAAACAAGTTATATTAAACAAATGCAAGTGTGGAATTACCAGTCTTGTTCATCAAAGTTCAGTGGGTACTCAAGGTACCCAAAGCAATGCTTACACGAAGGGGGTAGAACCTAAATTCTAGGAGTAGTGAGATTGTGATAGAGTTTTAAAGAGATTGAGTTGAAAAACAGTTGAAAGAAGGTCCATAGAGAACCAGTCTTGAAAAAAAACAACAGAAGGGGTGATAGGGTTCTTTTGAATCAATTGAATTTAAAAAGAGAAAACAGTTAAAGATGATACATATAGAATCAATTTTGAAAGAAAACAATAGAAGAGACAATATTAGGTTAGAGGATCCCATAGGATTCAGGGAATACAAACACAAACAGGGGGAAGGGGAATGGGGACAAGTAACTCCTAAGTGAGAACACAATTACATATACACAGGCATCAAAGAGAAGCACTTCAGAACTTAAACAATCACGCATGTTTCAACCAAAGAGATCAGGACTACATGTTGATAATTGTACTGGGGTTAGGAGATAAGGAGAAACATGCATGAGACAAATAAGGAGAGTAATGGGCATGCTAGATTAAGATAGGCATATCAATTAACATAGAGG